>JZKD02S2367448.1:764956-804278 GCA_000966675.3 Picea glauca | reverse complement strand
CATTGTTTCCCTGGATTGTTGACTATGTAACCCTGTAACCCCCTGTGTGCAAAGAAAACAACAAGTGGGAGAATGTTGGGTATGTGTTATATTCTTTGCATGAGTAGTAGTGTCTAAGTGCCTGCACTAGGCGCGCAGGGGGGTTAGAGGGGGGGGGCGACATATTTTCACCAGGCCGAGCCGACATATTTTCTCTGGGCCGACATATTACCGGGACGACATATTTTCGAGACCACATGATATTAGGTGGTTTTTCGACAGATGGTTTTTTGCCGATGGTTTTTTATTTCCGGTTAAGGAATTAGGGTTTTGGACTAATCTAGGTCACTGGGTTAGGGTTTTAGATGTCGTTGGCTTCTATATGTATATTGTATTGTAAACAATGTAACACAATGTATGAATATAATATATGCTGGTTTTCCCGGTTTTGGGTTTCCAGGTGAAAAATCTCTGTGTAATGTTTGTATTTTCCATTGTATCTTTTCTGTTCTTTTCTGAATATCAGTTTGCAGTAGATATTGTACAAGGTTAGAATTTACATCATGTAGGTTCTTCAATTTCTATTTCTTCACTCTCTGCATCGTTGATGTATCTAGTATCAGGTGCTCATCTCTGCGTTGCCTCCATCACCTCTAATATTGAACGAAGTTCTCAAATTTCCATTTCTATAACTCAATTGGCTAAAGGTGCTTATGATCATCTCCTTGGTGGCATTGTTTTGATTGTCTATTACACACAGAGTACAACTTTGAGTTCTTCTGTCTCCTCTCCTTTGCCTATTGTTTGCAAGAAAAACTTTGGCTCTGATACCACTTGATGCAGACCCCCCTTCTCTCCTAAGGGTTGTGCAACCTCCTGATCTAGGATCAACCAAGAAACTAAGTTTGATTGTCTCTTTGCATCTCTTCTAGACCCCAAACCCACTTACACAGGTCCTCTCCCCAAATTCACAAGTCGTATAAGACCCATGTCTTATCTCCTGAGCATTGCTCGAACCTCAACGCCAAATGGGTGCTATCTCTCCTCTTGTTAAGACCTTTCCTTCAAGTGACCACGAGTGTCACAACTTGCTTGATCAAAAGGAACGTCATGACTTTGCATATCGGGTCTTCTCATGTGAGTGACCCCGACTTTCCCGACCTTTGAAACCCCAAAATATCAATATTTCGGAGCGCCAAATCAATGATCCACAATCCTCGTGCTCCAATAGTCTTGATTTCATTTTATCCTATCGGGACATCGCATTTCACGAAGTTGGAGGACCACTCACCTCCCTTCTCCCGATATCTGAACTCCCGATATCTCCCTAGGAAACTAACAATCCATATATATCCTTGATCGGACTACTAAGATCAAATTGTGATTTCACAATTCGTGAGTTGTTATGACTATTCCTTTGACTTATTTGAGTCACTAATCAGTGAAACGTTGATCTCTTGCCACATGTCCTCCTCAATGGATAGTTCTGATGATTTCGTAATTTCGCAACCCTGCTTCTCCTATGTACTTTAAAATATTATCATTTGTTCACTTTACCTTGATCAGGTGGTTACGATTCCTCTACTCTCAGACTGAAAGCCTGAGATCTTTCCTCCTCTACAGTTTCCCCTCGCTATTTGGATGTTGATTGCACTGTTAAAATCTTTCCCCTTGAGATTTCATTTTCTTCAAACTTAGAAAAATTTTGAAGGATTCAAAGGCCTTGACCCTTATCCTTCCAGTGATTCTGTTTCTTGGATCTCATTAACACTTATGAAACGTATTATTCCTCCTCATCATGGTCTTATGAATACTTTCAAGGATTTTGATAACTCATATCCGAAGGATTTCTTGAAGAGAAACTCCTCTCGCCCTCCTGTCGTTCTCCTTCTCTGGTTCTTCTACCTCTCACAAAGTTTCTCCAACACTTAGTCAAATCTTAGATCTATGCACTCCTTGCACCAGATCTTTACGCAAGGTTTTGGATTCTTGTGGATGACTTTTCATGCCTTGGAAAGGGAAAGTTTTGTGCTATCTCTTATGAGCTTCAACACCAAAACATATTCCTCCAACGCACTCCTTGCGTTATGTGTTCACACCTTGCACCAAGGTTCCATCTATTCATAAAAAAATTCATTCACTCATTAATGAAAGCATAATAATAGAGAATTGCAAAAAAATGTCCACACCATGCATTGGGTAAATTTTCCTCTATTATATTCAAAAGTGAGAATGGTTACAGCTGTAAATGAACAACAAAAATTGAAAAACTTAGAAAATCTCCTCCTAACTCCTACCTCATTTTCTCCTACTATCACCTAACTACTTCCATCCAGCCTGATTCAGGCTTACTAAACCTCTATTTATCCCAGAGGGCTCTTAGGGTTCTCCCTGACTACTTGTCTACATCAAAACGTATCCTGACAACTATCCTAGTGCAGTCGCATTCCAGAGCCAGAGTGGAACTTCCCACTTCTATCGCGATCACTCAAGCATGCCTCAAAATATTTTTCCAGCACTGAGTTAAGGCAAATTTCAAAATATTGGATGCAACTACAAGCATTGAGGTCTCATACAGATTCCAAGATGCTGAATCTTGATAGGTCTATCTCTACAGGCTTGCCAATGATGCTCTTGTATCAATAATTAAGACACTGATGAGGCGTATGAAGAAGTATAATTTGACTACATAGAAGAACTATTGAGTGCTATAGAAGTTATAAAAAGAGAAAAGAACAAAATAGAAACTCAAGGATGAACTAGACAAGAAAGAAGACATTTGCAGTTCAAACTCTAAATAAATATAATAGATGATCACTAAATTAAAGGTTAAAATATAAGAAGACAAAATAATTGATGAAGCACTCAAATAACATCTAGAAGAAAAAGACAGGATCATTGGGAATTTGGAAGCAGAGGTTGTTACTTTGATAAAACACCTTCAACAAAAGAATATGAAAAACAATTCAAAGGTTTTGGATAATATTATTAGCAATCAAAGGCCACGTCATGACAATTTTGGGCTAGGATACAATCAAACAGAAATAGGCTCAAGCTCCAAAACCAAAGATAAAGAAACACAACCAATAATATATGTAGAGACAACTAGAGGAGACAAGAAGTTTCATATGGAAGATCACAGGGACACTCCTCCACCTAGAAGAGTCACATTTCAAAATCAATGAAAGTCATAAACAAGTAGGCCTCGGGATGAAGAAGGATTCAAAAGAGTAAATTATTTAAGAAGATCTTCAACTCACCGGTATCAAACTATTTTTTTGGTTTATGTTATACATGTAATAATTTTGGACATAAAGCTATAAAATGCAGATCTAATAGTAGGAACAAAAACAACTTTGAATGTCATGCAAAAAATTGTTATCCAATAAGATCTATTGAAACAAAGAGAAGAAGCTCGAACAGGTTTGAATCATTGAGCATTGAAGTGGAATGCTACAAATGAAACAATTTGGGACACATGGACAAAGATTGTAGAATGACAGTCCCTCCTAGAGAATCACATTAGAATAACAACAGTCACAGATAGGAACCTTAGTAGAGAATATGGATAAGAAAGAAGGATTAGTTTAACAATGAATAATGCATACTCACTCTACGGGCTAAACAAAATAAATGTTGTTGGTATGTTGATAGTAGATGTTCAAAGCACATGATAGGTGATGAAGAAAGGTTTCTTACATTAAGAAAGGAAAGAGATGGATCAAACGCCTTTGGAAATGACGACTCATCTAGAATCATTGGAAAGGACACAGTCAGAATTAGAAACAAGAATACTAAGGAAGAAAATGTTCTACTAGTGGAATATATGAAACATAATCTTCTAAGTATAAGTCAAATGTGTGACCAAGGTCATAAATGTATGTTCAATTCATAGAAGTGAGAGATAAGAAAAGAAGGTTTAGGAAAATTGATTGTATCAACTGCAATAACATCCAACATCATATATGTATTAACTGAAACTGGAAATGAAAAGTGTTTTCTAGGAAAGGAAGATGAAGGTTGGCTATTTCTAATGGGGAAAATCCCCCTATACTAGGTGTAGTTACAGGTAGAGCACTAACTTCCCTTAAAATACTATTCTACCCAAAGCTACCCAAAAAATATCAAAACCAAATGTCAAGAGAGAGCAAAGAAGGTCAGTAGGTGCACCTTTGGTCCTTGTGGCTAGTGTAGACCTCTTTCGTCTTTGCATATTCCTAGATTTATAGTCTCCTGCCAAAGATGACTTGCAAAATTATTAGGAAAATAACGCTACAACATATACAATCTCTATTTATCACTTTCAACATTCGAATATAGACAAACAGATAAATCAATTAAATAATATATACATAATGTTTTGGGATAGGAAATAACTCTTTTATTCATATTTTTTTGGGATAGGAAAGAAATCTTTTATTCAGTGCCATGCAATCTTCTCACAACCAAATTAATACTTTGGAAAGGAGAAATGGTTGTATATGGAGAAAGGTCTCGAGGGGAATTTTGAGGCCAAAACTCAGAATACGATTGAAAACTTGGGTTAAGAAGGGGAAGGGATTTTGGTAGAGTTTTATTTTTTTATTTCTTCCTTTCAAATGAGACCCCAAGACCTCTTTTATAAGAGAAAAATATGGTTATTTGGTTTGGGGATGGGCTGCAAGGGGTAAAATGGTTTGAAAACCCTCTATCGCCTGTAAACTCGACCAAATTCCTTGCAATTTTATATTTTTTTCAAGTTTTCGAGGTAAACCTTGGATAATTAGCATGCAAATCACGTATGTTCATGGGGTAACTAGTATTAAACACATGTGTGTACACAGGCTATTGGTTCAACAAGACACGAACACTTTCCAAAAAATGGTTTTTTAAGAAGAAGCCTCAGTAGTATTTTGAAAAAGCGTGTATGTGGAAAGGCCAATGTCATGTATGCATAGGTAAGACATGTTTGGACTATAATATATGACCTCTAATGTGTGATGTCAGAAGAGCAATTGATGGCTGAAATACATTACAATATCTTTACCAGTGGAAAGGCACAGAGTCGAGTGATCCGAGGACGAGTGTTTGGGAGTGTCCCATATGCAAAACAATGATAATCTCTATGAGGTGGGCATACCCATGTTAGGGATGAACTAATCATGGTTGCCAATGAAGTACACTATAGATCCATGCCATATAAATGTGTATATAAACTATAGCCACAAGAAATACACAATGGATCTACATCTCAAAATCATTTGAAGATATACAAATGCAATATAATGTGCATCTTCAAGAAACTTTGACGTCTATGCCTGGTGATGATAAATTCATAGCTCGATAAAAACTTCAATATCTTCACAAACTCAAGTAGGAGTACAATAGGAGTGTAAGAATCACTACCCTGAGGTCTTTGACATGTCATCGGGGAAAGACTGGAGGATCTTGATCATTAGGCACATAACTTCATTTATTTTTAATCTGAACTTGAATGGACTCTCAGGATGGATGACTCATGAAAGTCAAGAGATAAAATGTAGTATGGTCGACTAAGGTTGGATAAAAATTACCATGGACAAAAGAATGAGATAAATATGAGATTCGTGAAGCTGAAAATTAACATAAGTTTGTGGTACAAGAGGAGCTGCAATCTCTCCATATGTTTGGAAGAGTAACCAAACAGAGGAGGACACAACTCTATGTAACGAGAATAGATTCCTAAGGTCCTACTAGATCCCAATTCTTGGTGAACAAATGAAAGGATGTTCTTTGTCCAAGGGAGAATAACTTTCTCCTCAAAAAAGAGAATATGTATCCCGTGCCCTCTTTTTGGAATATTTGATTTTTTTGTCTTTTTCAAATTTTTAATGAGCTTAAAAAAGAATAAAAGAATTCTACATTACAAAGGAGGAACGAGTGTCATGGAAAGAAAACTAGTTCCAAGCGCATGAAACATATTGATTCTTAGTGCAAGGAGACATGTGCCTGATAAGGACACTAAGGAAAATTCCTCCATGGGTGAAGGTGTCAGATTGCAAAGGAAAAAGTGGTGCAAGGCTTCATTTAAGAAATGCTTTGAAGGTTTATTTAATAACAACATGAATTTGGAATTAGGCCAAAGACATAGGATGAGACATGCGATGCGATTAGGCATGACACAACAAGAATCCTTCCATGTGAAGTTTCACAAGCCTACAGAAGGTAAGATCGGTGGTTTTTCACATTTAGAGAGTCTGAAAAATACTAAAACAAGACTCCAAGGTGTTCCATTTTCGTAACTAGTTTAGTCGGTTTGAAATAGGGTTAAAATTATACTAAAATCGTGTCTCTTCAATACCATTTTAACAAGTGTGATAATGACTATCACTCGACTATGTTTTCAATTTTAATGAGTCTAAAAAGAGATTAACTATGGACTCACAACCTTTTTCTAGGTTCAGTCTCCTTAGCTTGAAAAAGTATAAAATATAACATAGGATAACTCTCCTAGAGAGACATGTATATCGAGGCATGCTTTTTTCCTAAATAATATATTGGCCAGAAAAAGGGTTAAACTTATGCCAAATATATGTTCTTTCTAGACCAATTAACAAGTGTGAAAGGAACAAGGTCACTCGACGATCTTTTCATATCTAGGGAGTCTGAAAAGAAATTAACTATGGACTTCGAGGGGGTTCCTTTTTCATATGTAATCTCTAAGGACTAAAAAAAAGATAAAACAAAACCATGGAGAATGGTCCTTTTTCGAAAATTTAGTCCCTCAGGATTGAAAAAGGGTTAAACTTACACCTGAGAATACTAGCTTAGTGAACTGAATCTCCTAGGTAATACCTTTATTTGTTAAATTAACCATCCGAACCAAAAAATGGGTAAACTACTGCTAGACAAATGTTCCTTAAAATTTTATTTTGGTGAGCATGAAAGGAAACACAATTGCTTGGCAATCTTTTCAATTTTACAGAGTTTGAAAAGGGATTAAAGAAGACTGTAGGAGGGATTCATTTCTCAAGTAATCCCTACAAAAACAAAAAGAATAAGTGATTCCTAAGCGAGCATGAAAGACAACAAGCCATGCTCTTTAGGGAGTCCCATGGGTAAATCCAAGAATGATGACTATAAATAAGAATGAGGCTTCAATACGTAATCATGGAAGGACTAAAAAGGACTTCAAAGAATATGGATAAAACTCACAGTATGGACACCAAAATGCATCAAAGAATCTACCTAGGGAATCCATGTAGAGGAAGGCTCTACCACCTAATTATGACACTTCTAAGACAACTGAGAAGATTTTGTGTCACACTTCAGTGGGATCGATTATATGGAAAATCAAAAAACTCAAAAATATGCAAAATGCAGGGGGTGAAAACCTATCCTATATGAAATAGTTGAAAAAATTACTTTTACCATGGGAATATATAAGTGTAAACAATCTCAAGAAAAGCACCAAACTAAAATATCATGTTCATTAGAACCCAACGATATCTCAAAAGAGAACTTAAATAGATACCAAGTCAAGAAAGGGGAGAAGGGGGACCAAATTAGGGCAAAGAAGGCCAAAAACGTTTATAAATAGAGGTGGATAGCTCATTTTAACCATTGCAATTTGGAAAATAACAAAAAAGGTGAAAAACCCTCTTCCTCAAAACACGAATTCAAGGAGCTATAGTGGACGAAAAACCCTCACACTTGAACCAAGTAAGTATAAACAATATTCTCTTTCAATTTTGTGCATATTTTTATGGTAAATTTCATGTTTGGAAGGTGTATACCCTTGTAAAAGGGTCAAGGCTATGTGTATGCAGGTTTTCCATGCTTAGACCATGTATGTACATAGTTAAAGTAACACTTAGCCCTCATACATACGTGACTGTATTAAAGGTAGTCCCCGTACACCTCTTTAAATGTTCAAAAGCAAGGGTTAATCCTTTCCAAATATTGTGCAACATGATGTATGTCCATTGGTGAGAAAACACACATGAGGATATAGAAATATTGGAAGAGAAGGATCCCAGGGCCATTGGTATGTTGAAACAGTGTGACATGTGGAAGTTCTCCTAGTGTCCATTCATGAGGACACAAACTATATTTTTGAACCATTTGATAGAGTATTGGAATCTCGATGCAGAGGCATTCATGCTAGAGGGTCAGTCATTCACTCCAATGATAAAGGATATCTACTTTTAGACTGACCTCTATAGGAGTGGGGAACCATTCAATTTGATGACTTTTCCTCTAGGTTCATACAACATAGATGACTACATTAGGATGTATTGTGAGGTTGGTACCAAGAAAGTAGGACCTCAGGTGTCGATACAAAAGATTACTAGCTTCCACCTTCAAATCATACTCTTCATGATTGGGCACATCATGGGATCCAGTGCACTTCACTAGGCCTCCCATGCATAGATGCATTATGCAGTTTAGTGGTTTGATGCAACTATTTTTGACTGTAGTACTGCCATGCTTACATGCATGAAGAAACAACTCATTGATTGTCACAAGAGGAACAAGAACTTTGGTTTCAAAACAATATTATGCATCTTCTTCTTTGAGAGAGTGCCTAGTATGAGCCTAAGGGAGACAATACATGGGCATATTTCCTCCTTTCTGACATTGCACAGGTGGGAAGATTTCTTTCCTTGATAGGGTGGAGGGAGAACCGAAGAGGCTTTTGATGAATTTTTTTTTGATTGGTTGTCCCATCATATTCCTGCTATCAAGGACTATCCATATGTAGGTTGAATCAACTTCCCGAGAGATTTTGATATTCCCATGCCCCCTAGCGAAGATCACGATGAGATAGGTAAACACATTTTTAAAGTTATTTAATTTTTAAATTTTTAAATATTGCCCTTTTTATGTTAATGTCAAAGTACTAAATCAAAGATATTTTATCTACAAATGTGGGACCAGTATGACTAGTTGAATTGTCCAGGACTAGGAATCTTCCTCGACGATAGGATGGACCAGCAAGAGAAGGAGGACCAACAGCTGCAAGAGGACCCCCAAATGGAGAGACTGGTCGAGTATTGTAGGGAGTAGAGAGGAACTTGACAACCTTCACTTGTGCAGTTTTGATGGATGAGATTAAAGACCTTCCCCCAGCTATGTAGCCACATGTAGTAGGGATGCCCAGGACTTGGGTCCAATTATTCGAATGTCTTGAAAACATTGTGGTTCATTATAGTATGGTCAATAGGAGTAGACCATAGTTAGGATTGGACCACACATGTGACGAGGGAACATTTTGTACTATGTATTGAGGGATTAAGCCCAACTATGTATACCTTCTACATTTGAGGATTTATGGCCCACTTTCTACTCATGACACTATTTTTTGGATATATTATACATACATATTTTTTTTATTATGGATAAACATTTTTTACAAATGTATTTACATGTGTATGTGTGTGTTTTACTTTTTATGTGTGAGCAACATGCCAATCTAATACTTGATTAGCCAAAGTAATAGTTAGTTGATTAGATCTCCTAGGAACATTAATATAAGTAATATAATAAAAATAGTATTGTAAGATATGTACCCTAAGTAATAGTCAGTGAAGAGTGGGATAGTAAACACAATATACCCCATTTAACTGATACACGACTAGTTGAGCATCTAGATAAACCTGGAGGCAAGAAATACCAAGTGACAAGGCATCACATAGTAATTCTATTAATGCACTGTACTCAACAACATTATTGGTTGCTTCACCTAGACAAATGCCTCCATAAGACATCAAATGACCAAAAGGTGTAAAAATCACCGAAGATGCACAAGAAAGCATCCAAGTGTGTTGACAATCACCATCTGCAAACCCAACATAGACTTCAGATTAACTGGACATCAACCATAGTGAAAAAGAAAACAAAATGACTACACGTTCATAAAACAAAAAGACATGATTGTATAAGAACCTATACATGTATACAAGAATTGATTCTCATGTGACCGAACTAAGTGTAATACTTCTTAAGTTTGAGCCCATTTCTAGGCTCTAGTAAGGTGTTACCCTCGAAATCAACCAGTTGATAACCAACATTTTCTAAGACTTTTTTCACAATGAATGGTCCAAACCACATGGGTTTGAACTTTCCTTCCCGCAAGGGATATTTGTCTTGGTAATATACCAGGACAAGATTACCTTCGAAGAAAATATGAGGGTGGACGGACCAATCATATTGACACTTGACACATTGTTTATGAGCCTTATTGGCCAAGGCTGCATCTCGATGATGCTCATTGAGTTGCTCAATATATAAAATACATTCCTCAAGAAATGTACTATCAGGAAGTAGTTCCACTACCAACTTAAGAGAAGGGATTTGACATTTAATGGGAAAGAATTCCTCCAACCCATAAACAAGTTGGAAAGGAGAAAAATTGGTAGCAGTCTTTACTGAAGTTTGATAAGCCCAAAGTGTAGAATACAACATCAAATGTAAATTTGACATTATCGAATTAATCATTCGCTCAAGAATAGTCTTGAGAAACTTATTAATAACCTCTACGTGACCATTCTCCTATGGGTACTAAGGTGACGAGTGTTCCTTTTTAAACCCAATTTTTTATGTTAATTTAGACATCATTTTGTTCTATAAGAGACTTCCATGGTCTGTGACAATATCCTTCGGAATACTGAACATGGCTATGATCTGGTTAAAAATGAATAGGGAAATCGTTTCTCCATCATTATTAAATTTCGATATAGCTTCGACCCACTTAGTAAAGTAGTCTACTACTACAATGATATAGTGATGTCCCCTGGATGAAATTGGGTGACATGTAGTGAAATCAATCCCCCACTTAGTGATGGGACCAATGACAATAACTGGGAAAATGGGAGTTGGGTGTGCCTGCATATTCCAAGAGAATATCTAGCATAGGTGACACTTCTTGACCACCTCAACACAATATTTGATTAACAAGGGCCAAAAGTATCCAGTAAGAAGAATATTTTGGGTTGTTTCCAACCGAGACAGATGACAACCACATGCTCATGTATGATAGTAATTTAAAACAAGCTTTGCTTCTTCATGAGTGAGACATTGAAAAAGAATGAAATATAGTCCTCGACGATATAAAGTTTCATCGAGGATAAGATAGTTCTGCAATCGATGGCATATTCGTCGATGCTCATCACGAAAAGTAGAAGAAGGGAACTTCAAAGTCTAAAGATACACTAGTATATCTCCATAAAATGTCTGAATATGCAATAAGAAAAATATCTTTGATGATCAGTGACTCTTGGGGTGTAATATCACCACTTTTGATCCGAAGGTCTGATATTAGTTCAGAAAAGGACAATGACCTTTTAGATTTCTCCAAAACAAAATCCAAGTCAAACTCCTGAAACATGACTATCCATCTACTAATTTTCTCGTCGATGACTTGTCGTGTTAACACATATTGAAATGGGTTCACAATGGAAATGACGGTGGTATTGCGAAGTAATATATAATGAAGAAACCATTAGATAGCATAGAAAGCTTCCAAAGCAAGATTCTCAACATGAGTGTAGTTGAGTTCTGGTCAAACCATGCCTCGAATAAGATAATAGATAATGTGCTCTTTGAGATTGTTATCCTCTTAGACCAAGACCATGAAAATGGTAGAATCTATGAAAACCAAATACAAGAAGAAATCATTGCCCTAATCTAGATTTATGAGTAGAGGGACAGACGTCAGGGCATGTTATAATGCTTCAAAAGAGCGTTGAGCCACTTTGTCCCAATAGAATGCAACCCCTTTTTTCAAAAGATGCATGAACCCTAAATTAGTAATCTCGACATAGTTGGAAACAAAATGCAGAATAAAATTGGCTTTCCCCTATAGACTCTGAAGCTAGGTTATTGTGCATGGGGGAGACAATTGAACTATTTCCTTAACCTTCAAAGGATCAACCATGATCCCGTTTTTTGATATGATGAAAACTAAGAAGCGTCTCGATGTAACGCAAAAACTGCACTTGTTTGGATTCAAGTGAATCCGATAGTGGCGACACCTCTCAAAGATAAGTCCTAAATCGGTTCAATGATCATATCTCTTAGAGGAACATGATGCTAGATCATCAAGATACGCCTCGACTATGTGTTTCAGGTTGTGGAAAGAAAACGATATGGCTCATTGAAAGGTGGCTCCAACATTCTTAAGGCCAAAAGGAATTTTTCTATATGTGAATGTACTCCAAGGACAAACAAAATATGTTTTATGTTGGTCCTCAAGATTTATTTGAATTTGATTTTACCGAAAAAAAATTGTCCATGAAATAAACGACCTCACAACTCGTGCATTCATCATCTATATGGTCAATAAATTAGGTTGGAAAATTGTTTTTCGAACAATATTTGTTAATTTCACGAAAGTCCCTACATACGTGGATGGTAGCTTCCTTCTTTTTGAAAATAACAAGGTTCGATACCCATTTCGTCAATTGAACGGGGTAGATGAAACCAGCCTTGATAATTTTCTCTACTTCATCCTTTATCGTCGTTACTTTGCAAGGGTTGACCAGGAGAAGCTTATGTTGGACATGCTTAACATCTGGGTAAGTTGTGATCTCGTGTTCAACTGTACGTGGATTAGTTCCTGACATATCCTCATAATACTAGGAAAATATGTCGCCAAAATCTTTAAACAACTTAGTGTATATATGAATCTCTTCGAGAGAACAATCCGCTCTGATGAAGATATTTTATAGGATTCCAGGGGTTCTGGAGATGTCACTAGGAATCGTTTATGAAATAATTTCCATTTTACCCTCAACACATATTCTGTGCATAGCCAAAGGGTTCATAGGACAAGGGGAATATCCATTCATGGTCATAACGAACTATCATTCCTCTATTCTCTTGAGCTTGGGTAACAAATAAGATATGTGGTGTATATCATCCCAAGGTTTGTTTGTCCTAGTCATTTCCTGCAATATCACCTCGTTAGAGGGAAATACTAAGTCCAAAGGGTCATGAGTGGTGAGAGAGTCTTCAGCCCAAATAGGATCTAGCTCCTATGGGGGAGTCAGATCAGGAATGGTTGAGGCTTGCTGAAAAATAATGTATGAAACCTCAATAGAAGATAAGGGTATAGCCATTCCAGGGTGCCCTACCCCTTCCATCAAAGTCAATGGGGAAGGTAAAATCCATGGGTCATCAAAGTAACTTGTTCTAAAAGATGTGACCTGAAATATTCTAGCCTTCAGTTGGTCGAGGACAGCCAAAACTAACCTAACATCATTCGCAGGAAGTGGATAATCAAAAGTCCCCATTAAATATGGAAACAATCTGACACCTAGGTTGACAGTACTTGGCTACGGGTTATCCATCATCGAGACCTTGGATGTCCCGGATGAAGGGTCCAAATAGGAGAAGGATAACTAATCAACAGTTATGATCTAAGCTTCATGAGGAAAACATAAGGCCCTAAGAACAGTGGATACCACTGTTGTCATAGAATAGGTCCAACTTCTCCCTAACAAAAGGTTGTAGTCGAGAGAAGCAGACTACTTCTAATTCGATGCACATAGTTTTTCCCTCCAACTTCAAGGGGATAGAGGGAATTATACCATGTGGTATGAATCATTGACCTTCAAACACAGTAAGAAACGTGGGTGATGAAGAAAAGTCAGGTTGGCTGATGGCCTTCCAACATGCCAATGAAATAACATAAGTCGATTCACCCTCATAAACCACCGTACGAAAAAAAAATCGTGTCAAATATTTCATGGAATAGGCCACTACTATCTTGAAAACAACATGGTGAGGAAGATGAGGTTTATGGTCTAGAGTTTAAAAAATGATCATTATTGAGTTAGAGGTCTTGACCACTCCCAAGGAAAAAACAAACACTTTTCTCTATGAGGGGAAACTCTGGAGAACTTCTGGAGTAGACATCGTAGAAGTAGTTTGTGCAAGATCCTCCATGATGGAGTAATTCTGAGAAGCCCTTGCATTTGGGTTGTGAGAAGCATTTTTGAACGCACCTTTAGCGATGTGAGTCATTGTTTCTCCCATTGTTTTCTCAATTTGAAGAGGAGTCAATGGGTTGGACACTTATTTTCCCTTATCAAGAGATTCTAATATTATGTGGTTATGATCCTTAGTCTATAAATGATCTTCGCCTTTCATCAAATAAATGTTTGCAGCCTATTGTTAGTATTAAGCATGGGGTCTCCCTGAATACCCCTAGGCATGCTCGTGGATGAGAAAGGTCGAGCCATATTTTTCTCTTCTGTAAAATGGTTTGTCAACATGACATGATGTTGTTGTGCTAATCGATTTTGGGCTTCCTCAAGTAGAGGGAATTGGTGAGTCAAGTGGTTGTCCATGAAATTCTTACACAAAAACTTTAGTTTTATCTTTTCATTTTTTCCCTCTGTAACATTATATGTAGCCTAATTATCTCTTTTACCCTTCATTTTTTTATGTTTCCTATTTCCCTCGGTTTGTTGGTTACCCTTGGGATTTGTCAATTTCACGCTATGGACATCTGATGTTTGGGATACGAGGGCATTCGAGCTACTATTTTTTCTAGCCACAGTCTGTTGAATTGATAACTGTTGTAACTGCTTAGACAACATATATGCGGGCTTTCTCTCTGTTGAGCCTACTATTCCATTGGTGTGAGGCACAAACTTCTATTTTTTCTTCTCGAGAGTAGACCATGGTGCATTAGGTAGGATCTTGTATAGCATACCACATTAAGAGTATATCAACTCTAGTTTTTGGGCTCTAATAATAGCCTCTTGTTTGGAAAAAACCTCAGACATTGCAACGTCTTTTGATACACAATGAACCAAAGACTTCAGGAACCACTCAAGAAAAAATTTGAGAGGGACCTTGAATTTGATCAAACTATTTCATCGCTGCCATTCCTAGATGTGATTTGAGATATGGTCAATTTTCGTTTTCTCGAAGTTGTCCAGCAACTCGGTGTCATCATCGTATCTTAATAATAATTGGAAATGATTTAAGAAAACCATAGCCAAGTAATTAAAGTAAGCATACTTTGAGCTCTCGAGCTTGATATACCATTTCTCAACAATACTTTGAGCTCTTGATCTCGATATACCATTTCGTAGCACCCCCTATAAGAGTGCATTGGAACAAGAGCAACTGATTGGAGTCATCCTTTAATGAGTTCGATGAGCACCATAAGTGAAAAGTCATCATGTGATCACATGGATATTCACCAAGATTTCCTTCAAAGTTAGGAATATCTGAGGGAAACTTAGTCAACATGGGATGCCAACGCATATCATGACATATCTGGTCATTCAAAATTCTTGACAAGTCTGGAAAATCCAGAGTTTCTAGAAAAGGTAGTCTCGGTTTTGGTGGATTCACATGAAATGAGGGGCCTGAATTTTGGCTCGCACCAGGTTGCCAGGAAAACTTTGACTACTAGCCATGGTTTTGGTAGATACCATGGTGGCCATGTCTAAGAAAAGGGGCTTGCATTTTACTCTGCATCATCAACTGATTCCCAAAGTTAGATGGCATTCCTTGTGCAGGGATTTCTCCCTATAGAGTGTTCCAAGGACCTTAGTTAGGGATTCCCGCAACTGACCCTCATGGCATAGGTACCGAAACCTACCTGGGGTTCCATTGAGTGTGGGAGGGGTTGTCCCTGATCGACATCCCTTGTGAGGGAGATGAGCCCTAGCAAGGATTTCCAAGAACTTGTGAGGAGTAAACTCTTTTCATTTCTCCCTCTGAAGGAATGAAACCTTGCATAGGGTTTTTTTGACTAAAAACAGGATTTACCCTAGCAAGCTTTTCTAAATGAGAACAAGTTTTTCCAAATGCATCGAACAAATAAAAAGGCATGGATCCCACTGAAGTCACGTAAGATTAACTTCCATGGCTCCCTCCACTAAAAACACTATAGTTGGTATTAGGCCTAATCGACTGCTGGAAAGTGCCTCCGAGCAAAGGGGATGGAGGAGGTATGTGACCTACATGATAGGGGATAGCATTGAACGGGGCAGTGGTGCCCATGGAGGTTCTTTGCAAGGAATAATTAGAGCTCCCTTCTCCTACACCAATGATCTGTAGAGTACAGTAAGATAGAACCGAACTTGAGTCAAAACCCAACATCCCATATGAAAAGGGAGCTCCATATGCATTCTGGATGGACGAAACAATTTTCAAAGTCATGAAAGGTATTGTGCCACTACCCATAGTAGTGGGCATCTAAAAATTCATAGTCCTGACAATTGGAGGTGGGGGAGGATTTACAACACCCCCTCCTGCAATAACCTAGATGGGAGTATGAGGACTCCCTAAAAAAGTAGTACTAGTTTCTTCCATTTTCTCTTGCTGAACAAAGTGTCATTTAGGTGAATTCACCTCAGGAGGGACTATTTCAATTAGAAGTGAAACTACTAAGTCAGTAATTGGAGGGTTTTTCAGCCTCAATCTTTAGCTTCAAGGTTAGAAACAATGGACTCCTCTGGTGCAGGAAAGTCTTCTCTAGGAGCTTCCTCGGGTACATTTTACTATGGCCTAATAGTTTCAAACAATCCCTCTTGATCTAGATTGCACCTCAATGGTGGAGGAGGTCTCTCCAAAATAACCAATGAAAATCCCTAAAGCCTACGCGAATGATGGAGTTGTTGATATTCCACTTTGTGAAATGATCAAATGACTCTGTAAAGTCAGGCTAATGTGAAACAAAAAGCACACACTAAAAAGTACCTAATGACAAATCAATGAAACAACTAAATAGCAGGAAGAACAGTTACTCCAATCGACACTTGAGAAACTTATTGGTGCAAGTGTAAATCGAACAAGAAAACACCCTCTAGGTATACTCTATAAAGAACGATCTGATACCTACCCTCGGTACTATAGTATACCCTTGCAGTCACTTGTGCAAGAACCTAAAAATAGGCAGTTATGTTTCCAGATCGCGGTCAGTCACCCAGCGGGTATAGTCAACAGTCAGGATGATAGTAATGAGAAGGATAACAAAATATGAATCCTTTCAGGGTACCAAAGGAAAAGGGTCCAGAAGCCAACTGGGGATATCAAACAGATTCGAGGTCCACGAGGATCCATAGTCAAATGTGATCAGTGTAATTCCCATGAACGACCCTTAACATACAATCCCAACTACGCATGGTATGAATTTGGAGGTGTTATCTCCTCTAACTTTCCTCATGTGAACTCGCGTTTAGCCCCTATGTGAGAGGGGGGTCCTAGCTGAATTTTATGACAATGGAATTCTAACACAACCTATCAAAGAATTCTATGTTTGTTTAGGAGGCCTTGACGATTTTCCTCTCCACACCTATTTCAAGGCCCTCGATCCTAGACTACTTGGTGGACCCTAAAAACAAAATTCTAATTGATTTTAGATAATAAATGTTGGTTTTAATTGGATTGATTTACTCGTAGGATATGTACATGCAACTTGTGATGTTTACAAGATATGAAAGAGAATAAAAACTTTATAGCATTTGTGAAATGTAGACTAGGTTCGTCAATTAAAAGAAATGACTTTTAACTCTTTGTAAAATACAAACTTTTTAAAATAGTATTCCAACATCCTATAATGCCAAAAGTTTCCTAAAATAACTTTTCATTTTACAATGCAAACAACTAAACTTTCAGGGAAAAGGCGAGGAAGGAACTTTGAAAAAACACTCGTTTCTTTTGTGAAAAACAACCTATGCTACACTACCAAACAAGATACATAACTAAATGAAAAAAGAAAACAAAATTAAATGACCTTTTTAATTTTTCAAAGCATAAAACGGGATTAGTAGGAAACATAACCCAAGACTAACACAGACCCTAGATCACCGCATAGATTCATGGGTTCACGAGAATCCATAGGAGGATCTAATGCTTATAGGCTCACTCTAAACCTTTAAAGTGAACAAAAGAAAATAAAGAAACAACATAGGTTCTTTTCAAAAATCAAGTTAAACCTAATCTTTGACCAAACCAAGGACCATTAACAGAGGCCCCATAAATTTCAATGAATCCTCAGAAGCACAAAGCTTCTTGTCAGGAAAGAGGAAATATATTTTTTCTAAAAACCTTCTAAAACACAGAGACCTGAGTTGTGAAAAAGTATCTTGTGTATGTACAGAGGTTGTATGCTGTGCAGACTACATATGTACGCGGGCTAAATAGAAGATAGGGAATGTACACCTATGGAAATTTTCAAAATGAAAAAAGGATTAGATAATTGACTGGGAAAGGAAGGCTGGTAGGAAACCTACAAGGTGACCAAAGATGATAAAATAACTCAGTAAACCTGAAAAACTCAAAAAGAATCTAAAAAAAAAAAAAAAAAATGAAATCTCCCACTAAGACCCTAGAGAGACTCCCCAATGGACTCGTCAATTATGCTAACCGATAAAATCCCTCTATACTATGTCTATGTATAGGCATAGCACTGAATTCCCTTAAAATATTGTTATAACCTAATCTACCCCAAAAATATCTAAATTGAATGAAAAGAGAGATGAAAGAAGGTCAGTAGGTGCACCTTTGGTCCTTGTGGCTGGTGTAGACCTTTTTCGACTTTGAAACTTCCTCGATTTTTGGTCTCCTTCCAATGTTGACCTACAAAAAGATTAGGAAAACAATGCTACAACACATATGATCTCTATTTATCACTTTCAACATTCATATATAGACACAAATGCATAAATCAATAAAATTGTATAGACATAATGTTTTGGGACACGAAAAAACTCTTTTATTCAAAATGAAGATAAAAAAGATTACAACCTTCATCGAAAATCGCTTTGTGAACCAGGTTTGATCTCCTATATCATTACACCAAGTGCATCAATCCCATGCAATTTTATCACAACCAAATTTATATGTGGGAAAGGAGAAAGGGTTGTTTAGGGAGAGAGGGTTGGAGGGGAATGTTGAGGCCAAAACTCAAAATAGGATGCAAAACATAGGCTAATAAGGGGAAGGGATTTTGGCAGAGTTTTATTATTATCTTGCTTCCTTTCAATTGAAACCCAATACCTCTTTCATATGAGAAAAATATGGTTATTTGGTTTGGGGAGGGGATACAAGGGGTAAAATGTTTGGGAAACCCTCTATATCCCGTAAACTCTGGAAAATTCCTTGCAATTTTATATTTTTTGCAACTTTTGGAGGTAAACGAGGTCTAAATAGCATGTATCTTGCCTATGTATGTAGGCTAACTAGTATGCAACATGTGTGTGTATGTGAGCTATCAATTCAGCAGGATGCATACACTTTCCAAAAAATGGTAGTTTAAGAAGAATCCTCAACAATATTTTGGCAAAGTGTTTAAGTGGAAATGCCAATGTCATGTATGCATAGGTAAGGAATTTTTGGACTATAACAACTATGGCACAGAATAATGGGTCACATAAACTTTGATAACCTCATCAAAGTCAGCAAAAAGGAAGCAGTTAGATAAATGTATGAGATCACGAAACCAACCAACACATTTTTCAAGCATTGTAAACGAGGAAAGAAAACAAAGACCAGGTTCAAATCAAAGGAATACTCAACAACAAGACCACTAGAAATTGTGCATAATCATCTAGTTGGACCAACTGGAACAAAGGTTTAAGAAGGTGATAAATACTTTATGTTATTGGTTGGTGATTATACAAGAATGACTACAATTTTGTTTCTTAGGAATGAGTCAAAAGCATTTGAAAACTTCAAGGTATATAAGGAAATGGTTGAAAATGAAATGGATTCAAAAATGAAATGTTTGATATCTAATAATGCAGGAGATTTTTCTTCATAGGAATTTATGGATTTCTGTAGAAATCATGGAATAAAAAGGCAAGTATCTATTGCTAGGACACCTCAATAGAATGGAGTTGTTGAAAGAAAGAACAAGATAGTACCATAAATGGCTCGAACAATGTCAATGGATTCTAAATTGACAAATGTTTTTTGGACACATGCAGTGCATACAACAACTCATATTCAAAATAGATTAATGATTAGAAACAATAGTGACAAAACTCCTTACGAGCTATGGAAAGGAATACCAACAAATGTGAAGCACTTCAGAGTGTTAGGAAGAAAATGCAACATCAAAAGAGAATATGGTAGAATGGGAAAGTTTGACTCTCATGTGGAAAAAGGCGTACTTATCGATTACTCAAGTACAAGGAAAAAATACAAGTGTTACAATCTAAGGGTCAAAAAAGTTGTGGAAAGCATCAATGTAAAAGCTGATGAAATAGGTAGAAGGAAATTAAAGGAATAAGATAAGGAAATAGTGGAACAGGTTTACGAAGAAGAATAAAATGACGATGAAGCAATAGAAGGGGAGTTGAATAAGATCAGAGAGAACTAGAAGAGAAATTTCAGCAAGTTCCTCCAAATACACCTAGCAAACGAGTACATAAGAATCATCCTTTAGATCATATTACCAGAAACAAGGTTGCAAAAGTTGAGACTAGAAGAAGAATTCGTTCACCAAAATGATTGCACCTACAACTCTTATCTACGATTGAACCAAACAGTTTTGAAGAGGACAAAAAGGATGAATTCTAGATAAAATCCATGGATGATGAATTGGATCAGATAGAGAAAAATGACACTAGGGAATTGGTTCCAAGACCAAGGTATAAGAATGTGATTGACACAAAGTGGGTCTTTAGAAATAAATTGAATTAATATGGACAGGTTACTAAGAATAAAACTAGATTGGTATCGAAAGGATACACACAGATTGAAGGTTTCGAATTTTAAGAGACATTTTCCCCATTTTCCAGAATGGAAGAAATCTGATTGATACTAGCTTATGCATGTTCAAATAATATTAAATTCTATTAGATGGATGTAGAATCAACTTTTATCAATGGGGAAATAGAAGAAGAAGTCTACATTTAGAAACTAGAAGAATTTCAATTGTCAAAGAATGAATGTTATGTTTACATATTAAATAAGGCCTTATATGGCCTCAAATAGGCCCCCAGAGCATGGTACTCCAGACTAGACAGACACTTACAATAGTAAGGGTTCAGAAAAGGAAATGCAAAAAGAAACCTCTACATCAAGGTAACTAAAGATAGTATTTTATTAATTGAATTTTAAATATAGAAAAGGATGTGCAGAATGAATTTGAAATGTCATTACTTGGAGAACTATCCTTCTTTATGGGTCTTCTGATATGTAAAAATAACCAAGGAATTTTTATTTCTCAAACTAAGTATATCAGAGAAATGGTAAAGAGGTTTAGAAATATGGAATATTGCAAATGAGATAACACTTCCATGCAAACCAGTTTCAAGTTGAGAAAATATGATGATTCAAAGTCTACAGATCAGAGGCAGTACAAGTCAATGATTGGAAACTAATTACTATATTTGACAACATCCAGAACATATCTAATGTAGGAAGTTGGGCATGTGGAATGATTCCAAACAACACCGAAGGAATCATATATTATAGTAGTGAAGAGGATTTTGAGATATCTCAAGGGAACATAAGACTTTGGATTATGGTATCCAAAAGGAAAGGGTCTACCACTTATTTCCTACACATATGTTGATTGGGAATGATTTATTGATGATCGACGAAGAACCAATGGAGCAACATTCTACTTGGGTGACTATTTGGTATCTTGGATAATCAAGAAACAACCATCAATATCATTGTCTATAGTCGAAGAAGAGTATATTGTAGCAGAAACATGTTGCAAACAAGTTCTATGGATGGAACAAAATTTGAGAGATATATAGGTTGAGTATGATGAGCCCATTCCTATATATTTTGATAATACAAGCAGCATCACTAACTCAAAGAATCTAGTGATGCACACCAATACGAAGCACATTCCAATCAAGTATGAATTTATATGCGAATAGGTTGCAGAGAAGAACATCAGATTTGAATATGTGGGAACAAAGGAACATGTTGCAGATATCGTCACAAAACCGCTTCCAAGCGAAGCCTTTGAGTGTATTCTCCAACGACTTGGAGTAATTTCTACTCCAAAATGAATGATATTGAATGATTATCTTATATGTCTTAGATTTACATGAGGAAGCACCATACAGAGGACAATTTAGGTTGGAGGAACAAGTTTAGGAAGAGTTCAGTCAGGGGGAGTAGCCCCCAGGATAGTTCAGTTAGGGGGAGCATCCTTAGACAAGAAGTTGACTTTTCCATTGATGTCAAAGGGGGAGAAATTCATCATATGAAGGATAAAGAGATATATGACTGGAGAGATAGCATAGAGGCATCAATCCAAGGGGAACAATGGTTAAAGGGGAATGATAAGAAATATGACTTCAATATTGCATCAAAGTGTTGTCGTCAATGTCAAAGGGGGAGATTGTTGATTAATTGGGTTGATTGTCATGTTGGTTTTCATTGATGTAAAACCTTGAATAAAATAGAATAGCAAATTCTGGTAGCCCCAATAGTATGGATAAGGGACTTCAATTTGATTGATGTAAAATGGTATGAAGATTAATATATTTGTAGGTAAGACTATTCTAGATGGATAGTACATGGCATGCCATTTTTGGTAATATGTGGAATGCCACACAAATCCTCACGGTTATATATTTATGGCCTTATGAAGTTGGATAACCCTCATGAGTTATCTAGAAGGTCAAAGGATTCAAAATTATTCTATAATATCCTAGAAGAAGTTGACTAGTCAAGTGATTAGAACTAGTAGTTAATCATGGGTTAAGTTGTTGCAATAAGAAAATATATTAGTTGCAAATAGAAGTGGATAATTTAGTATTTGTAGAAAAGTGGGTTAGAGGTGGAAAAGTGGTTAGAAGCGGGTTATCCCTAAAAGAATGAAATTGGGTTAAGTTGGTTAGAAGGTAACCCCTTGAGGAAGCTACATGGAAGTATAAATAAGAGAGAAAATGTCTCCTATTAGAACCTATTAAGAACATTGAATATATATTATTGTGTAAGGTTTATTGCAGGTACTCATTTATATATCTGATGTTGCACAAGTCTAAGATAGCATGAAGGGTTGACAGTGAAAGTTTTTAAATTACAAAAGATACTGAAAAAAACCCTAGTTTTTTAGGTGTACACGAGATAGAATGGAGCAGGGCACGTATGTATATGGGATACCAAAATAATAGGGCACATACATGAGGGTAAAGACTAAAAATGTGAGAAGATGAAGATGTTAGGTCTCTAAAGTCTGAAAGAAAGCTCCCAATAAGGTCTATAGTGACCAGGTACATCATATCTATCTATTGGTTCAAAAGGTATGTCTTATTTCTATGAGTAGTTGGACTTTGTTGTATACATAAGAAATGGTTATGGGGGTTTGAGGATTTTTCGTAGAGATATTAGTGGCTACGTCAGACTTTATGTATAATTCATATCTATAGAAATATAGTGTTGGTACAGTCAATATTTATCATTGATACATCTTGTTACAGTTGAGGCACATCTTGTATTTCTTGGCATATGGTTAAGGATTTTAGTAGTAAGTGATTGATATCTTGTATTTGTGAAGTGGTTTATGTATTAAGAGGTTGTATGTCAGAAATGGTTTGATGTCTAGTTCATGTGAGGGTTATTATACTTGTTCATGATTATACACACTTGTATGGCACATCACTAGAGAGATATAGATGCATTTGGTCAAAGGATATGTATGAGGATATATGTATAGGGAAAAATTACAGTCTGGACACAGTGATAGGTTACAAGTTGATGTGATAGAGGCTAAAGAGGGTCAGAGTTTTCAGAGAGAGAAAACCCTAGATTTCACAAGGAATATGCAGGATGTAGTACAGATAGGTCACATACATACGCGAGATGCAGTATAGATAGGCCACATACATACACACACTCCAGAACAAATAGGTCATGTATCTATTGGTTTTAATTGGTATAGGCTTAGTTCAGGTACAAGTTGATTACTGGGAAGTGGTACAGGTTGGCTATAGGTCAGTGTTGTTGATACAAGTTTGCAGTGGTATATCTTACAGTGACAGTGTGGTAGTGGTTTCTTCATTTGACACTTATATTTCAAGGTGGAAGGAGGAGGTAAGGATAGGTGGTTCTAGCCACCTTCTAGTTGTAGTTGGAGAACATAGGGGGTTGTAGCCTCCTTCTGGTTATAGGAAGAAAATTGGGGAGTTGTAGCTTCCCCCAAGTTGTAGCATGAAAATATAAGGGGTCAGAGCCACCTTCTAGTTATAGCTGGAGAAAAAAGGAAGTTGGTTCTTCCAATGAATGTAATTGTTAAAGACATACAATAAAAATCATTATGTGGTTTTCTCTCGCATTGGGTTTCCACATAAAAATACTGGTGTAATGTTTATGCGTATGATTGTTCATTTGTTCATGGTTTATTTACTCTTCTCTTATTGGATGATAATGCTATATTTATCATAAATATAAATAAAACTTGCATATTGTAGTTAAAAGGATTAAAAATATACATTACTAATTCACCTGCCCTCTTAGTAATCCAATAATCCATTCCCTGACTCAATCCATAGTCCAAGGAAGTTTGTTGATTCCATTAGTGTCATTGACCTATTATGTACCCTGCACACTCAGGGAAACTCATCAATAATACCTGTTGATACATATATACATCTAGAATATTTTTAACATATAATCAAAATGACATCATAATATAGCTCATAAGAAAATAATAATCATAATGTAACATAACAGTATCACTTTCTCACAAGTGTCCTCAAAGAATAATTCAGTATAAATGTGCTTAGTGTAATTGGATGTTACACTATGCTACATTGGCATGTACTAGATTTTATGCATAGTTGTGAGTCCTGAGAGTCCCAACATGGAGATTCTTGACCATATGCACTGGAGACCTAGAAGGAGGTGGATAGCCCAAGGGACTATGTGGCAGAGAAGGGGGTCCATTATATTGGTGTGTGTAGGCTGGAGAGAAGATACATGATGTACTTTGGATTATTGTATGTTGAGAAACTTGTGAGAGCTTGAGTGTTGATTGGTTTGGGAAGTTGAGTGACACCCTCAAACTGTCCTTGTGGATTCATAGCTCTGTCTTGAGGTTGACATTTCTATTGAGACATAGAAAAAACGTCTTTATGGCTAGGTGGAACATCCTTGGTATATAGCCAATTGGGGAATCATTTTGTTAAAGACAACTGCTCTATGTCATGTGTTTCTATGCTTTTATATTTTTATTTCCATTATGTATTAATTAATATCTCTGATATATGTGTCTTTAATGTACCTTTTTGTTGATTATTCTTGTGCGTGGAATATTTTCCATTTATTTTATGATTTAGTATGAATCTTGATGATTGCATGTGACTCTTTCATGCTTCTTTAATAATTAAATGTCATCATAAATTTGAAATTAGTTTTGAAGTGTTTAATTTGAAGTAGCATGGCTAGGCCTGCGGGTTGTTGGATATGTTATAGATTTGTATCAGAGCTCCAATTTTCAGCACTAAGCCTGGATGGGCCAAATAACAAAGAAGAAATATTCAATTTTCAAAAATGAAGTTGTAGAGGATGTTTGTAATTCATTTGTTGAAATTACAATAGGGTATGAATTAATGGAATTTGTTCAAGGAATATCAACCAATGGTTCATGCAATAAATTAAATTATGTGGTGTTTGAATGAGAATTTATTGGAGTGAAATTGGAAAAATTTAATGACTGTCGAGAACCCATGGTGAAAATTAAGTGGAATTGGACAAAAGCCCTAAATGTTTCCAATAGAAGTATGGAGATTTGGTGAGAAAGATGAAAAATTATGTCCGTGGATGAAGAATTTGGTATTCATAGGACCACATTATGTTATATAAATCTCATACATTTCTTCAATCTATGTCACATGAATAATTTTGAAATTGGGTTTTCTTGGAAATTTCAGAAAAAACCACAAAAAATGGAAAATTGGTAATGTTTTTGTACCATGATGTCATCCTCACGGGGAGGGTGCGTGTGATGAGTTCTTACATAGGCGTGACATGTTCTACCATGGTGTTAGGTCCATGGTGGTGGTGCAGAGTGGTAGTGATGGTATAGGTGGTGAGTGATATGGTGCCACTATGGGGTGTTCACACGTCGGGTGGAACCATGAGCCGAACCCATGGTACCTCATTACAAGGAGGGTTACCACGTGGTTGGGATAAGACTAGGTTGGGGTTCCATAATCCATCAATTCAATACATGTTATTGGGGCCCTAGCCTTGGTTAGGTTTCTCAGGCCCTCCCCCCTAGTTAATGATCGATAGGTCGAGAGGACCACAATGCAACGTGGGTCATCGATTTCCACTGACACCCTCTGCATGAAGAAAGTTACATTAAAATAATGGTAAAATTCATGTGACCGAAAGTATGGCTATGGGATGGAGATATCCCATCGCCACGACCCAATTAAATTGCACCACGTTGGCAACGAAGAACCTACGGGGCCTGAAATATGCAGTGTGTGCATCGTGGAGGTAAGGAAGAAAGGGAAAGAAGGAGATAATGGACAATGGGGAAAGGCCATGCTTTTCGAAGGATACCAGGGAAGCACTCCAAAGTTCTAGGTGGACTCAATATTCCATATCAACATCTACGTCAGCACAAGTTGACTAAATTTCGTACAATTTATAAAAAATAAATTAATGGTTCAGTCACCATAAAGTTTCAGTGTTTTTCTAGGTCAGTAACTTGTAGGCCATTTTCAGATCGAGTGGTGAGTATAGTCATTGGAAATTTGATTCATAGGATAATAACTTGGAAATATTAGAATTTGAAAATTTTTGATATAGATATTCATAAATTCAGTAGAAAAATGAATTGTAGCATTAATTGACAAATTTTTATGATATGCATATTTCTAACAAAAATGGTTGCTTGCACATTTTATAGAAATAGGGAGTATAAACATATATGTTTAGTATAAGAATGCATATTCAAGAAATATATGAAGGACAGGGAGCCTTAATTCTTGATAAAGAAGCTAAAGAACAAAATATTAGTGTTGGTAATGAAGAGAAAGAATTAAATGGAAACAAGGGTAGAGGGGAGAAAGAAACATTAATAGAGACTGTGAGAATATTAAGAATACAAGTACAGAGATATAGAGAATACAATGAGAAGTTGATAAGATAACAAAATCAAATAAATTCTTAGGTGATCCAAATCCTTAATTGATTGCAGAGGTAAGTAAAGAATGGATCGAACTCAAGATAGGAGGAAGAGGGAAGATATCATGAAAGAGGAGATAACTGTAGAAGAGATAGTTATTAAAGAAGATCTAGAAGAAATTATAGTAATCACTCACCTCCTTAATCAACAAGGAAATTTTATGCATCTAAATATTCCATAAGTAGCCAAGAGGTGTCTCTTGTTAGGCACCAAAGAAGACATGAAATGGAAAATTTTAAATGAGACTTGAGGAAGATTAAGCCACCATCCTTCGATGGTGAAAGAGAAGGGAATAATATGTTAAAGCATGGATTCCTGGAATCTGGAGGTACTTTCAATTGCATAACAACTCATCAAACCTAGAATCCATAATTACCACTTATCATTTACATGGAAAAGATGCTATGTGGTGGGACCAGCTTAAGCGAGTCGAGAACATAAATGAGAGAAGGATCACTTGGAAGAAATTCAAGAAACATTTTCAGAAGGAGTACCTTTAAGAGAAATTTTATGACAAAAAAACTTAGGAGTTATTTGAACTCGGGCTAGGAAGCATGACCATGGAAGAGTATGAAAACAAGTTCTTTGTACTGCTAAAGTATGTGGGGCTTATAAAATATGAGAAAGTGAAAATACAAAGCGTTTTTAGTGGATTTCCTTCATTTTATAAAGAGAAGATTCAATATGATGAGTCGAGGAAATTGAATGAGACCATCAGGAAGGCTAAGTACCTATATGAGAAATCAAAGGGTAGAAAATATTTTCAAAAATGTTGGAAGGATAAGAAGAAGGAGAAGTATGATTAGAGAAAGAAAGGATTGAAACCTCCTTTCAATAGAAATAACCCAAATAAAAATCAGCAATACCAACCTACTAAGGATGAATCCAAGAGAGAAGATTCCTTGGGAAAAGGGGGAGACCACTAATCCAATGTTGGATATGAAAATAATATCATATATAGAAGGATTTCCCTCATAGAAAAGACAAAGTGAAGACCCTACACAACATTGAACAGGCTACAACAGTAGAAGACGTAGGAAGAATATATGTAGCCTTAGAATATCAACAAGAAAAGTAGCAATCCAATATCATCGAGGTGGAAGGTTACTATTTTAATTGATTCATGAGAATCCACTGTTACATTGATCCTAAAATAGTGGATAGATTACATTTGGAGAAATTAAGCTTGAAAAATCAAGTTTGGTTGGTTTAGCCAATGGAACCAAAAGAAGGATGAATGAGATGGTTGGAGGTTTTCCCATAAGTCTTAATGAAGTAAATGCTAATATTGATATAAATATTATACCATTGGGATATATGATATTATAATTGGAATGGATTGGATGGACAAGCATCATATTGTCCTATATTGTCATAATAAGACATTTACATGTCTTGATGAAGAAAGGAAACAAAGAAATGTGAAAGGAATACCAATACCAGTTTTTATAAGGGAGATTTTAGCCTTACATCTTAAGAGATGCCTCAGGAAGGATTTCAATTGTATGCATCCCTTGTGAAGGAGTCAGAAAAAAAAGGGGCTAAGCCTTGAATATTTTTCGGTACTGCAAAATTTTCATGATGTATTCTAAGAAATACCAAGATTTACACCAAAGAGGGAGATAGATTTATCTATTGAGTTACTATGAGGATCTTCCCCACTATCAAAAACACCTTACATAATGGATACATCAAAATTAAAAGAATTACAAATGCATATGGAAGAATTGTTGAAGAAAGGGTACATACATCCAAGCATTTCACCTTGTGGAGAAAAAATACTCTTTGTGAAAAAGAAGAATGGAACATTGAGGTTGTGTATTGACTTTATATAGGTTAATAAAGCCACAATGAAGAACAAATACTCTCTATGCCAAATTGATGACCTCTTTGATCAACTAAGAGGGGAAACAATATTTTCAAAGATAGAATTAAGATCAGGATACCACCGGGTATGAATAAAGGAAGAAGAGATCAATAAGACAACTTTTAGAACCAATTATGGGAATTATGGTTGACGAATGCACCAATTGTCTTTATCCACCTAATGAATGACATATTCATAGATTATTTGGATACGTTTGTGATATTATTATTGGATGACATACTTATCTATTCTAATTCAGAGGAAGAGCATGAACACCACTTGAGATTGGTATTTCAAGTGTTGAGGGAACATCAGTTGTATGCCAAGATTAGTAAGTGTTATTTTTACCAGGAAAAGATCCATTACTTGGGACACATTATTTCTGAACAAGGTATAGAAATGGATCCAAAGAATATTGCAGCCATTAGAGCATGGCCAACAACGAGGAATGTTTCCGATAGAAGTCGAATATTGTTATGGGATTAGTTGGTTACTAAAAAATATTTATAGCAAGGTTCTCCAAGATTTCTCATCCCATCACTTATTTGCAAAAGAATGGAATTAAATTTTAATGGACAATTGAGTGTGAATAGAAATTTATTTTTTTGGAATAATTACTTAATAGTGCACCTACTTTAAATATTGTTGACCCAAATGAAAGATTTGTCATATGTACAGATGCATGCAAAGAAGGACTTGGTGGAGTGCTCACTCAAGATGGACATGTCATTGGTTATGAGTCTAGAAATCTTAAAGAACATGAGAAGAACTATTCCACACATGACTTGGAACATGTTTCCATTGTTCATGCATTGAATATATGGAGGCATTTTCTCATGGGAAAGAGATTTGAATTAAGAACAAGAAAGAGTGGTCTGAAATATCTTTTTGAAAACCAACTTTAAATACCAGGCATACAAGATGGATGGAATTTTTAAGTGAATGCAATTTTGAAATCAATCATATGAAAGGAAAAGAAAATAAGGTTTTAGATGAACTAAATATAAGATTACATCTCATGCATGCTACAAACATTAGTATGCATCAATCAGATTTGAAAAGAAGAATTTGAGATGATGTTGTTATAGATCAGAATTACCTACAGGTAAAAGAAAGATTACAACAAGAAAATGTACAACAGAAAATTGAAGAATATGAGAAGAGGGAAGATGAATTACTTATGAATAAAAGTAGAATTTATGTTCCTAGTTCAAGAGAACTTAGTAATTTGGTATCAAAATAAATTCATAATGTTCTGCATGTTGGACATTCTAGTAAGAAGAAAACAATTGCAATAGTAAGAAGCCAATTCTTTTAGCCAACAATGAAGAAAGATATTGTTGATTACATTGCTAGATGTATGGAATGTCAGGGGGTGAAGGTTGATCATAGACACCTAGTGAGTTTTCTACAACCATAATCAATTGCAGAGAATAAATGAGAAGTGGTAACCATTGATTTTATAACTAAATTTCCCAGGACAACAAGTCAAAATGATTAAATAATGGAAGTGGTTGATAAATTTACAAAGGTTGCTCATTTTGTTCTTGTAAAAATGACTCATTCAATGCCTAATATTGCAGAAATTTACATGAAGGAGATTGTTAGGTTGCATGGGATACCTAAGGCAATTGTTTCATATAGAGATACAATGTTTACTTCAAATTTATGGAGGGGATTATTCAAAGGATGTGGTATAAATCAAAACTTTATCACAACATACCATCCACAGTCAAATGTGAAGACAAAGAGATTCAACCGAGTAATTGAAGACATGTTGAGAATCTATATGATGGATAATCCATTTAAGTAGAATGATAAATTTCACTTGATTGAGTTTACCTATAATAATGGGTATCAAGATCCATTGAAAATGCGCCCATTTGAAGTTTTGTATGGTAGGAAATGCAATACTATAGTGAATTGGTACAATCCATTAGACAAAGTGGTACTTGGGCCAGAATTTCTCAAGGATATGGAAGACCAAATGATTAGAATTAAATAGAATTTAAAGACAACTCAAGTTACACAAAAAATTTATGCAAATAAGAGTAAAACAACTAGAGAATTTAAAGTGGGAGAGCGTGTTATTTTAAAAGTGAAACCAAAGAAGAGCTCATTGAAGTTGGGAAGTTTTATAAAGCTAGCAACTAGATTCTATGGTCCATTTGATATATTGGACATAATAAGACCAATTTCATACATTCTTGCATTGTCTACTTCCATGAATGTGAATAATGTATTTCATGCCTCTTTATTGAAAAAGTATACATATGATCCTAACCATGTTATTGATTGGAATTTGATCCAGGGGGTGCCAGACAGAGACTTTTAGATCTAGTCGATGCACTTATTGGAAAAAAAGTCAAATTGATATGGAATCGATTCATATAATTGGTAAAAGTTCAATGGACTTTCTATGGTCCTCAAGTTCCTACTTGGGAGCATGAACATGCCATGCAAGTTGAGTACCCGCGATGTTTTTAATAAAGTTTTAAATTTTGTATTCATGTTTTGTATATGCATTGAGGATAGTTCCAAAATAAAGAGGAAGGGAATGTAATACCCTGGTTTTGATTCCCCATATTAAATATTGTATTTTATTAATTTATGAAAGCTCAAAGTTCCCAAGCAATTAAAAGAGGCAAGAGTTCCTAGCAAATGTAATGTTTTGATCATATTAATAATAAAATACATCATTGGCTGCTAGAGAGACAAGGATAGTATTTATAGAGGGCTATGATTCCATGAGAGCAGGGGCTTAAGGGGCTAAGTATTTTATTATATTTAATTTACCCATAATTTATTTAATTGGGAGAAGTGGTTACATGAAAATTTTGGGGAAAGGCCAAGTGGTTCTTAATTTACAAGTAAATATATAAACACATCATGTGGGTTGTTTGGGGGTTCTTCTCCATTCACACTTTCACTCTTTCATTATTTTTTTCTCAATTATCATTACTCATTCATTCTTGTTCTTCGATTGGGACATGGGGGGTGAATTGTTGAGGAAAAATCCATTTTTTGTTGGTTGTAGTAATGAGTGGCATATTTCAGCCATGAATGTGTGCCTACATTCCCGAGATACATTAGAATGTACGAGATTGTATTCACAGTTGTGACTCCTTGGAGTCCCAACATGGAGATTACTGAATATATGCACTAGAGCCCTGGAAGGAGGTGGACAACCTGAGGCATTGCATGGCAGAGAAGGGGTTCCATTGTCTTGGGTTGTGTAGGCTAGAGAAAAGGGAGATGGTGTACCTTGGATTGCTATGCGTTGAGAAACCTATGAGAACTTGAGTGATAATTATTTTTGGAAGCTAAATGACACCTTGAAACTGTCCTTGTGGATTCATATCCCTAACTAGGGGGTCACATTGTTGTTGAGACTTGGAAAAATAGTTTCTACGGTTGGGTGGAAAGTCCTATTTTTGAAACTGATTGGTGAATCATTTTGTTAAAGATAATGTCTCTCTCTCATGTGTTTCTATGATTGTATCTTTTTATTTATTTTGCGTATTAATTAATATCTATGATATAAGTGTCTTTAATGTGCTTTCTTGTTGATTATTGTTGTGCATGGAATATCTTCCATTTAATTTGTGATGTAATATTAATATTCATTATTGCATGCGAGTCTTTCATGCTTATTTATTAATTTATTGTCAATATAAATTTGAAATCAATTTTGAAGTGTTTACTTTGAAGTAGCATGGTCAGGCCTATGGGTGGCTAGGTATGTTTGAACAACCAACAATAAATGATAGAAAAACTAGATGGCTGGAATTTCTTAGTGAATATAAATTTTATATAAAGAACATAAAGGTAGAAGAGAACAAGGTCGTTGATGCACTCAATCGAAGGGTGCATAAAATGCATGCTACATCCATTAGTATGTACAAGAGATATTTAAAAGATAGAATTCTAGAGGTTGTAACTGTAGATCAACATTATGTGCAAGTTAAATAAATCTTACAATAGAATGATATAAAACATAAACATAAGGATTACAACACAGAAGCGTATGGAATACTCTTATTTTGGAACAAAGTTTAAGTTCCCAATTCTTAGGAATTGAGAAATTTAGTCTTAAAGGAGATTCATACTATCCCATACAGTGGACATCCAAGATATTAGAAAACTACTATAGTTGAAAGAGGCCAATATTTTGTTCCTGTTATTAAGAAAGATGTCATTGATTATTTGGCTAGATCCATGGAATGTCATAAGGTAAAGGCTTATCACAAACATATAGCGGGATCGTTGTAGCCATTTCCCATTCCTTAATGAAAATGAGAAGTTGTTACTATATATTTAATTACTAAAATGAGAGGGACAACCAGGAAACATGATTCCATCATGGTAGTGGTGGAAAAAGCAACAAAGGCTACACATTTCAGTCTAGTAAAAGTAACTCATAAGGAAACCAATATTGTATGAATTTACATGAGAGAAATTGCTAGGCTACATGGTGTGCCTAAGTAAACAGTGTCGTATTGAGATCCCAAGTTCACATCCAATTTTTGGAGGGGTTTTAAGGGATTTAGGATAAATTTAAATTTTAGTACAACATATCACCTAGATACAATTGGGAAGAAAAAAATAATTAATCGAATAATTAAAGATATGTTGAGAATGTATGTAATGGAGAAGCCTTCTAAGTGGGAGGACTATATCCATTTCGGTTGAGTTTTCATAAAAAATGGGTATGAAGAATCATTGAATATGAGCCTGTTTGAATCCTTGTATGATAGAAAATGCATCACACGAGTAAGTCAGGATAACCCAACATACAAAGTTGTGATTGGGCCATAGTTGTTAAAGGAAATGGAAGAACAATTGGTAAAAATTAGATAGAACTTAAAAGTTTCACAAGGCTGGTATAAGAGCTATGCTGATAGAAAGAGAATAGATAGATAATTCAAAGTGGGAGAGCATGTGTTTTTAAAATTTCAATCCAAGAGAAGCTCGTTGAAATTGGGAATTTTTCCAAAGTTGGCAACGAGATATTGTGGGCCTTTTGAGGTATTAGAAAAGATAGAACCAATTTCATACATGCTAGAATTAACTACATCCATGATAATTCATAATGTGTTCCATGTGTCTTTATCAAAAAAGTATGTACTCAATCTAAATCATGTGATTAATTGGAATTTGATACAAGTGGAACACAAAGGTGGTTCTTCAGTGGAACCAATGCGCATCATGGATCAGAAAGTCAAAGTATTTAGGAAAAACTCCAATGGGTTTGTAAAGCTTCAATGGACCTATTACAGTCCTGAATATGCTACATGGGAGCACAGAGAAGCCATGAGGGAATCATACCCACAAATTTTTGAAAATTTTGAAGAAAATTGAATATACATTTTTACATTAGTGAATGGAGACTCCATTTGGAAGCTAAAGTTCCTGGAGCCACAACCCTAAAATTTCCCATCCAACCGATCTATGGGTTGAGTGTAAAGGGGATTTGTTTGTTGGAATTGTTGCATGAGTCATTAAGTTGCAGAATTATCAAATATTTTGATGTAATGTTTTTATATATGTCAATGTGTAAATTGTATAGTTATGTACACTGAGGATAGTGTAGTTTGTAGGGGGAGATGAATGTAACATCCCCTTTTTCAAACCCTAAACTAGTGATAAATATATTGTATATGTCATATATGGCTAAGAGCCAAGTAATTTATATTGTAAATATAGCATATGGCCGAGAGCCAAAGTGATGTAATATGTAAATGAAGAAAATTGAATATAATGAATAAAATGTGTTGCGAGCTACATATGGACATGAAAAAATATTTGGGTTCTAATTATCCACAAGAGAGGGTAGGGGTCCAAGGAGGGGGAGTTACCCATATCTATTAAACCAAATCCATTTCTTATTTTTCTCTAAATTATCCTTGCCATGAACCTTCCATTAGTTGTTGAGAGTTCTAGAGCCCAATCATTGAATTCACGTAAGAGGATTGGTGTGAGAATCACTTTCCATAGTTATTGAGAGCATGGGGAAGGAGTACAATTATCCTAGGTAAGAGTGAAATGCAAGCAAGCTAGCGAAAGAGAGGAAATTTGTATGGGTAGGAGACTAGATTTTGTACATTCACGTTTTTGCACAGAGAGTTGTTCTTACATGGAGTTTGCTGGCCAACAATGGAGTTATGAGTGTGGGATTTTGAAGGAAATTGTTGTGGACATTTTTGGGTGTTGATTGGAGCCTTAATTTTGTGGAGAAAGAGGTTTTGTACTTCGGAGGACGAGTTGTTCAGAATTCATTGAAGAATTAGACATTTTGGATCTTGGGTAAAGTTTTATTGCAGATATAGAAATCATGAAATCCCAGCAAGTAGAATTACTACCCAACGTATGATGGAATCCCTAGAGGGGAGTGGAAAGGACTAATGGAATATGAGAAGTGAAGGGGGATTCCATCCCGTGGGTTATCTAGGTTGAGGGGAAGATTTCTCATAGAATGAAATTATTTGAGAGTTTAACTACTGAAAGGGGCACATTAACTAGTTTCATGGACCTTTGTCTCTTGTGGATTCACATCCACAACTCAGGGATGTCTTGTTGTTGAGAACTAAAACAGAAAGGATACAGTTGGGAGGAACTTTTGTCCTCTGTAGCAGGTTTCACATTTCGTTAGGATACGTGTTCTCATGTGTTATTTTTATCCATGTTAGTTGGTGATATATTGTTTTTGCAATTTACTTGAATTATCTTGGTTAAATGATACGTGTTGTGAACATAATGATGCATATAAATATATATTTTATGGTTGAATGATGGTACCTTCACTTAGTTATTACTATGCATATTTAGAGAAGTTGTATTTATGTTTTAATTTGTATTGAAAACTGAATGATATTGAATGACATATTGTTTATTACTTGCGCATTTTAAATTGTTATGTGAAATTTTTATTGGGTCATTTTAGTAGTGACGTTACCCAACAGGGGGTTGGGTACATTACAGTGGTGAGTTGGAAGTTCTAACCAATGCTTCAACACATCATGAAAAATGTTCCCCAATTAATTGTTCAACCATTTGGATACCTTCCTTTGTTGGAATACTGAGAGGGGGGGGGGGAGGGTGAAATATTATGAGAACTTTTACTAATTTTAAAAACAATATATAAATGTTAATATCATCAATAGTATATCATAAATTTATGATCGATGATTGAATTCAATATATAATGTGAATATAAACATAAGCAACATCACATAAAATACACAGTACACCATAATTTACATGGAAACCCAATTGGGATAAAACCACAAAATTCTTTCTTATATATAAAAGAATAGATTCATTGGAAGCACCAACTTACGAGTTCTCCATATGTAACCATAACGATGTTATGACCCCCTATTTGCAGGTTCCAACTTGAAGGAAGCTACAACTCTTTGAGTTCTCTGGCTCGAACCAGAAGGAAGCTACAACCCCCTGATTATCATGGTCCAAACTAAAGGAATATCCAACTCCCTAAGTTATACAACACCAACTGAAAGGAGTCTATAACCCCCTTTCCTTGATCTATCCTTCCACCCAAAAATATAAGTGTAGACCAACTGTCACTACCACAACCACTACCACTATCACTATCACTATCGTTGCCACCATCACTGTCACTACCACTGTCACATCAATATGTGACCTTTCAACATGCCACTATATCCAACTTGTCACATCAACATGTCTTTGTATCCAACCTTCCACATCAAACTTTCACTCATCAACTTGTCTAACCTATCACTATCATCGATACTCAACCAAATCCTCTTACATGGATCATATACCAAGGAAACATCTTAACTAGATGTCCAACATCACCAACACATGCCTCTACTAATCATGTATGACGATCACCAAAATACCATCAAAAGATATGTGTCTCAACAATGTACCAAAGCATGTACTAAAACATCAACCTATACCATACTAAACATAAACCATGTACCAAAACATGTACCAAACCTATACCAAATCCTACATCAATCATGTACCAAAACCTGTACCATACCATGTACCAAACCTGTACCAAATCATGCATCAACAAAAACCTTGCCATACCATGTGACATAAACATATCATGCATCAAATATTTGTCTCACCATGCATTAATGTCAGTAATGAATTTCTCATACATAGACAAAAATTGTATCTCAAACAATGTGCCCAATATCCAAGATTCTCCTTATTATCGGGCTAATTGTTAAGTGCAGACACAAATCAATCCCCTTAGCTTCACTACGAAACTAGAACAAAACAAGAAAGTACACTATTCTTTCCTTAGATTTCAATTATCAAATGAGAAATGGATCTAGAACATACCTTTTAAATATCGAAGATCTGACTTCGTCAATGCAATCCAAGCTCCTTCGTAAGGCTTATGGAGAAATATATGCAAAGAAACACAAGCTAGTGAAGACAAGAATAACAGAGTATATTCGATATGAAAATATGTATGTGATCAAGGAATCATACAATATGAACAAATCACATTCATATAGGAAAGAAACATATGTCTATATTAAAGAACGCGGAAGAAAGATACAACTAGATGACTTAATGTTGTCAGGTTCCTTCCAACAGCTACTTGCTTCCCACTGACTTCTACTCCATGGATTCTAAGACTGTAGATATGATAGTTATTCACAATCTGTCTTGACAAAGAAAAGATCAAAGCCAACATAGGTCCAAAAACTCCAATCTACAAAAATTACGCAAACTCAATCAAGCTTAATCCCAAGCCAAGCTAACTTTCTCCATGAGAGCTCCTTTTATTTTATAAGCTAAAGAGGATAAGGTGAGGAGGTTAGGATGATCTCACTAAATCATGAAAGCGAGTAAGATCCAAACCGTTCGGAGGCCACCTCACCATAGAAGCTTCTCCTTCTAGAAGCATCGATAAGATGCTCGTTTTTCCACGCACAGGAATCATCACACCCTAGCTATAGTGAAACCTACAATGACGTCATAGTGTAGCTTTAGAGAAGGGTGTGGAGATCAGGCATAGCCACACCCTACATATAGTGCAGCCTACGACGATCTTCGTTAATAGGGTTTTTACAAAGGAAAATACAATTTCTTCTCTCAGGCAAAGTTCTTCTCCCTTCTTTATTTAGGAATTTGGGCCACCGATCCTTCTTAAAACAAAGGATAAGTTTACATCATTAACGGTCATAGGGATGACAAATATAATGTGTAACACTCCTCAAACCATGTGCCTCAACCATATACCATATCACTCATGATATGTCTCATTCATGCCATACATCATGTACCATAAGATATAATCAATGAAGTTCCTCATCAGAGTACCAAATGATCAATATCATACACCAAGTATGTGACATCCCCCCAAAAAATATTTTTTTTTTTTAAGTTGGAAATTTCTTAGTAAATTAATTCTCGTTTTTGGCAAATTTGAAATTGGAATTTTTTTTCCATTTATGGCAATTTCGAATTTCGAATTTGGTTAATTGTAATTAATGATTATGACTGTTGGGCATAGATCTGATTTGACCCAACTAACTACTTGATTATGACACTTGTATGAAAAGTAACATTTTATAATTATTGTTGGAGGACAAATGGAACAACCATGTTGAAATCAACTAACCATGACTCCATGAGGGGGGAACATGTTGGAACTACCTCAGGGTTGATTGTTACAAGTGGAAAATCCAGAATTTGGCCATTTGTAGCCCCTGGAAATCAGGGATTTGGAAAGCTGAAAAAATTCCCAGGAGGGAAAAAGACCTAGGAACTTTTTCTTTTGGATATATAGAATATGTGAGGAGGGAGGACGTTGCCTAGTATGCTGGGGAAAACTACTGAGTTATTCTTGTTATGAACACTACTTGCTGAGTGTGAGGCAAGGAGAAGAATGTTGAAACTGAAAGACATTTGCTGAGAAGGAGTTTCCGAGTTAGCCCTCATGGATTCATGGCTAGGCTAGGGGGAGAACATGACAAGTGATTTGGATTCTCTTTTCTAAGGTTGGGAGGAACGTGGTTGTTCCATTTACTATTTGAAAACTTTTATTCAGATATGTCTACTTTCTCCATATTTGTTTGCATGTCATGATGAATTATTGTTTGATGGGATTTTTATCTGAATTATATATACATGAGATGTTCTGTTATCAAATTCTAAAGGAACCCTAAAGGTGGTTATAAGGATCCTACTCCATTACTTTTATTAAGAATTTCTGTCAGAATTCGATGCATCTAATATGAATGATTATGTTGTTAGTAATCACAATTCTGGAGGGAACCTGAGAATTTCAAGCATCCCACACATTTATCTCTGTGTATTGACTTTGATTTTAGTTCAAGTACCCTATCATATTTAAACCACTATTG
>JZKD02S2367448.1:739081-764439 GCA_000966675.3 Picea glauca | reverse complement strand
CCTTAAGAAATGTATAAGTTCATTTTCCATACAGTGCGTAACTGTAAGTTCGAACTATACAGAGATTAGATACTGATTATTCATGCATAGTCTAAATGGGGAAGAAAGAAAGTGGTTCAGGATTTTGCCTCCTAATTTAATTGTTCATATTGTAGCCTTAGATGATGCCTTTCTTAAACACTAGGCAAACAAGAAAGAATTTTTATACTACATTACCAAATTCAGTGCTTTAAAGAGGAAGCAAGGTGAATTAATACCTAATTTTACCAAAAGGTTCAACCAGATGTATGGTAAAATTCCAGAGGAGATTAAAACTTCAGAGACATCAACTAAAATCACTTTTTCCAATGCATCTGATGCCGAATTTTCCTTGTTGCTTAGGGAAAGAAGAGATGCTACCCTCATTCTGATGCAAGATCCTGCTATCAAGCTAGAATCAAACATATTAGCAACAGACAAATTGAAGTCTAGAAGTGATAGATATAGGAAAAATCAAAAGGAAGACTTGCCTTATCTTCTAATTCAACATCTAGTTATAAGATGCATGAAATGGATAAGATGTGGAAAAATCTAACATCTAAAATGGCAAGGTTGAAGATGGAACAAAAACAACCCAGTAGACTTGCACAGGAGAGTGGATACAGAAATCCAAATCAGTTCAGGAGGCCAAACAATGCACCTCAAATATTACCAAGAGAAAGAAAAAACCAAGATGGGCAAAAGGTTCTGCCTCCTTTTCAGAATAATGCAGTAGATGAGGAGGAGGATGAAGAGGATACATAACAAGACCCTACAGTTCATCAGAATGATTCTGAATCATCTCCTCTACATGTGACACAACAGGATTATGAAGATGCTTTGATTGAAAACTAGTTTGAGGAAGGGGATGCAGATGAGATCATCCAAAAGGAACCTAAAAGGAAAAAATACAATCTCAGATATGGTTCAAATGAACCTAAAGTGGGTACACTTGTTTCCACAAAGAAGGCCAATACTCCAGTTAAAACGGGAATTATCAAAGGAGTTCCCAAGATTCAAGCTGATCAACCATTGAAAGAACCTGCCAATGATACTACTACTGACATAAAGGAACTAGGCATAAACATTTATTCTTTTAGTTTAGAACATAAAATCAACAAGATCAATATTTCAGTGCCATTATTAGAACTCATGAAAACAAAACCCTTCAGAAAGACTGTCCTCAAGGCTCTACAGGCTCCACCTCAAGTCACCTTTTCAGATACAATCAATCTAGAGGATGAAAATGCTGCTATAACTATTGGACCTCACATTGTAGACAAAATTGATGCCTCTCCACCATTCTACATTTCATTAAATGTCCATGAGAAGATATTGCACAACTGCCTAATGGATTCTGGTTCCTCACATAATGTCATGCCTAAGGTGGTGATGGAAGAATTAGGGTTAGACATTACTATACCATATCATGATCTATATTCTATTGACTCCAAGAAATTCAAATTCCTTGGAGTTATGAAAGATGTGGTTGTTACTCTTTCCCAATTACTTATGAAAAGTGTGGTATTAGATGTTATTGTGGCTGACACACCACCAAAATTTGGAATGCTTCCTTCAAGATCTTGGGCCAAGAAGGTAGGTGGTACTCTACAGATGGACCTTAGCTATGCAACCATACCTATTTTTGGTGGGGAACAATGGAGATTATACAGATAAGTAAGATTGGATTATTTGGTAAGTGATCACAATAATCCCACTAATCATCCTATATATGTTGTAGGAGATGATATTGGTTCTTCTATTTTTCATATGAATGATGAGACGATAGAAGTATCAGTCAGAAAGACAACAACTACAGTTCGAGACAATAAAGACAATTTTGTTTGGAAAATGTATTTCGATGGATCATGTTCTAAAGAAGGTTTTGGAGATGGGATTGTCTTCATTTCCCCTACCAAGGAGGTTATTCCTATGTCATATAAACTTGGATTTGACACCACCAATAACATCAACGAGTATGAAGCCTTTCTGTTAGGTTTGAAAGATGCTAAAGATATGGGTATAGATAAGCTGTCTGTTTTTGGAGACTTAGAACTTATTATTCACTAGATCGAGAATATATATCAAACCAAACAACAAAGGATGAAACAATATAGAAATGACGTGTGGGATTATGTGGATAATTTATTTTTGGCATTCAATATTACTTTTGTGCATAGAAATTTAAATCAACAGGCTGACTCTTTGGCACTTGCAGCTAGCAACTTTAAAACTCCAATGTTTCCTAATCTGAAGTTTGAAGTTGAGGTCAGACACAGACCCTCAATACTGGATAATATAAAACATTGGCAAGTTTTTAAAGATGATGAGTAAATTCAAAGATTTTTGAAAACTATTGAAGAGTTTTCTAACATTTCAATAGATCAAGATGATGAAAATGGTGAAGTAGAAATACATGCTGCAAAAGTCCTTCAAGATACTACTACTGGCCACAAAATCATTGAACTAAACACAAAACATCTGCCTAAAGGTTTGATTCCACTAGAGAGGTTGTTCGATCACAATGATGTTTCGAGGAAGGTTGTTATCCAAAAATAAGAAACAGATGTAGTGGACTATGACATTAGTCCAGATGCAAACCCCAGGTTGGTCAAAATATCTAGAAAACTGTCACAAAAATAGAAAGAAGCATATGTTGAATTAATGAAACAATATTCAAATATATTTGCCTTGTCTTATGAAGATCTGAAAGTGTTTGATACAGAAATTATTCAGCACAAAATTCCTCTGAAACCTGGATCAAAACCTGTTAAGAAAAATTTTAGGCAATTTAATCCTTTATTGTTACCTATAATAGAAAAGGAGATGAAAAGGTTGTTGGAAGAAAAAATCATAGTGCCACTAAGATACTCAGAATGGGTATCCAACCTTATACCTGTCAGGAAGAAGAATGGAGAGATAAGGCTCTGTGTGGACTTCAGGAATCTAAACAAGTGCTCTTTGAAAGACAATTATCCATTACCAAAAATGGATTATATCTTACAGAGAGTTGTCGGTGCAAACATGATATCTATGCTTGATGGATACTCAGGGTACAATCAAATATCAGTAGTGGAAGAGGACAAAAAGAAAATGGATTTTACCAATCCCTGGGGCACTTTTATGTATGAAAAGATGCCCTTCAGATTAATGATCGCAGGAGCCACATTCCAAAGGGCTATGGACATTGCTTTCATTGGTTATAAAGACAGGTTTGTGGTTATTTACCTTGATGACATCACTATATTTTCAGCATCTGACGAAGAACATTTACAACACTTGAAGTAGACTTTTGAGAAGTGCAAGAGGTACGATATATCACTTAATCCCCAAAAATCACATTTTTCCATGGAGGAAGGAAAGATTTTAGAAAACATCATTTCACCTGAAGGTATTAAAATAGATCCTGAAAGAGTAAAGGCTATCCAACAAATAGACATTCCGAGAAACAAAAACTCTATTCAGTCCTTCATTGGTGAAATTAATTTTTTAAGGAGGTTTATACCTAACTTTACAGAGATTATCAAGTACATTACTGAAATGTTGAAAAAGGATGCAGAAATTAAGTGGATACCAGAATAGAGAGAATCCTTTGAAAGGATCAAGCAGGCTATTGTTTAGGCACATGTTCTAATTAGCCTAGATTACTCCAAAGAATTCATGATTTTTTCATTTGCATCAGAAAATACCATAGTTGTTGTTCTTCTGCAAAGAAATGAGCAAGGATATGAGAAACCCATCTCCTTCTTTAGAAAAAATCTCAGAGAATCTGAATTGAAGTATGATATAATATAAAAATAGGCCTATGCCTTGGTAAAGGCTCTAAAATCCTTCAGAGTATATGTTATTCAATCTGAGATTACAGCTTATGTCCCAAGCAATGCAGTCAAAGAAATATTGGTTCAGCCTGATTGTGAAGGAAAGCGAGGGAAATGGATAATAAGAAATTCTGGAGTATGATCTCACCATAAAACCTACTCAGCTGATAAAATTACAAGGCCTTGCCAAATTAATGACAAAATCCAATTACAAAGCAATTGGGTTGTACCATCTTTCAGAAAAGACACGTGATTCTTCTGTCCAGATTAAAGAAACAAATTCACAGGTAAACAAAAAGTATATTTATTCACCATGGTACAAATATATCGTATTTTTTTTTTGTTGAACTTTCAATCTCCCCCAGATTTGGATAAATTAAAATTCAGATCATTAAAGTTAAGAGAAACAAAGTACTACATTTTTTATCAAACCCTATTCTGGAAAGACCCTAGCCATTTTCTATTGAGGTGTGTTGATGAAAAATAAGCTAAACAAATTTCTCATGATCTGCATCATGGTGTGTGCAGAGGCCATCACCATTGGAAGGCTACTGCCTTCAAGATTCTTAGGGCAGGCTATTACTGGCCAGTTCTATTCTCGGATATTTTTTCTTAGGTCAGGGCATATGAACCCTGTCAGAAATTTCCTGGAAAGAAGAAACTTATGTCTTTGCCTCTGAAACCAATCATCACCCATGGGCCATTTCAACAGTGGGGTTTGGAATTCATCTGAGAGATTAATCCTTCATTTCAGGACATCATAGATGGATTCTTACAGCCATGGATTATTTTACGAAGTGGATTGAAGCAATTCCAACTCGGAATACAATAGACAAGGAAATCATGGAAATTATAGAAGGATACATTTTTCCAGGTTTGGCTGTCCTAAAAAATTGGTCACTGATAATGCACAGTATTTTTAATCAAATTCCATGATTGAATTCTGCAATAAGTATAGTATCAAATTGGTTCATTCTACTCCCTACTACCCCCAAGGGAACGGATTGGCAAAATTTTCCAATAAGACTCTAATAAGGATTATCAAAAAACTACTGGCAGAAAATAAAAATTCATGGGATTCCAAATTAAAGTTTTCCCTTTGGGATGATCGTATCAGCAACAAGAAGTCTATTGGGACATCTCCTTTCCAGATGGTATATGGGACATAAGTTATTCTTCCAACTCAATTGGGACTCCCAGTTTTAAAGTTTCTACAAGAAGATTTAGAAGAGCCCAATGATATCCAAAGGAGAATTTTTCAGATGATTGAGGTTCAGTAGGTCAGAGAACAGGTGAATTAGAAAGCTGCTTCTCACCAAAGAAAAGTCAAGGCTACATTCGATACTGGAACTAAGAAAGATATTTTCAATGAGGGAGATTTGGTGTTAGGGTGGGATGCCAGGAGAGAGGATAAAGAAAAACATGGTAAGTTCGATAACCTATGGTATGGTCCTTCCAGAATAGCCAAGGTAATGAACAATAACACTTTTCTCCTGCATAATTTGGACAACACAGAAACTTTTGGAGGCCCAGTGAATGGGAGGTTCTTAAAGCACTATTTTCTCTAATGACTCATTAGGTTTTCAGTTAGTACAATAGGTTTTCTTTTCAATAAATACTCCATAAACCCAATGGACTTGTTTTTATATGCTATGAATAAAAGACTCACATATGCAGGGAGATCAGTGAATCAAAAATAAAGGAAAAGGCATTGGTTTGCATTTCTTGGAGTTTATTATCAAAACTCCATCCCCAGAACGAGCTAGTGTTAGTCTCAAATTTTTTCTTTTGTTTTTTGAGAAACCCTAATCCCAAACCCTTCTTACGTGCACTTCATTATCTTCTTCCATTTGATTTTAATCATTTTTTTTAGCTTGTTATGGTTTACATTTCAGCTTTTTGAATAATTTCTTTAATTTTGGAGTTTTAAGACATGTTTTTAAATGATATGTCACTTCATATGCCTGTTTGAACTTTAAAACTCAAATCATGCTAAGTCATTAATAGCGCTACTGGAATAACATTATTCTCGTAGTGCAAAGATAATCATGCCTTAATATGCGCCCGTCACCCAGATTTCATTATGATGACACATATCATGGACTAAGAGTTTGCATGTGTCCCACAATATCTTTGAAATCATTTTATGATTCAAACCGTTACATGATCGGATTGCTTTGTACCCGCAAAGGACCCATTTCAAATCGTTCAATTATCAATGATAATTATTTGAACCTATCATTCTCTGTTTGATTTTGCTGAATTTTTAGGCACAGGTATTTACTCAGAAGAACAGTTATATACTAACAGATTGCTGGTGGAAAATTTGGAATCCGAACCATGCTAGTTATAGCATTATGTTTTGATGGCGTCAAAGAGGAGCGGACAAGTGGTCATATTAGAACCCGAGGGTGATGAAATCCTCGAAGCTTATCCTCAGATGGATCAAAGGTTCAGAGATGCCATTTGGTTTGAATTCCTTACCACTTTCCAAGGTTACAACAAGAAGGTCTCTATGGAGTTTGCACTTAACTTTGATGGTCATGAAGTGGAGATTGGGAAGATGTTGATGCTGGTGACATAATAGACAATTTCCAAATATTGCAGATTGGTGGTTGGAGGAGAAAGATGGTGGAAGAAAGAGCATGTGGTTACAAAGTTTTTCAATCAATTTATGCTTCTAGATAAGAAAAGTATGAATTAGAGAAGGGGAATTCCTCACAATTAGATTAGACCAGAATGTTACACTACTTTGATCATTATCCACAGGTATATCACCTGTGAAGGTAGATTCTCACTAGTCTATCTCTACCACATTAGGATATTAATGCATCTAAATGGCGATTATCCCTTAAATATGCCTTACTTTCAACTCAAAACCTTGACAAAGATGTCAAAGAGAGTGCAGTCACTCTCCTCCAATGCAAAGAGCAACTTGTTTCATCAAGTCTTAATTAAGACTTTAGTTGTTTCTGCTTTGAGAGAATTACAGAAACCTTGGAGCTGGCTCATGCAATCCTTAAATCCTAACACACAGTCCAACAAACAGAAGAGAGGCAAAGGAAAAAAAATTGTTACACAGAAACAAAATATTTGAATTGATGAAACCCCTGTTAAAGAAGAAATGCTTGATATTAGGGTGACAAGGAATAGCAGAGGTAAAAGACCGAAGTTGGATCTAGAAATCAAAATGTTTTCTGAGGAAGATGTTAAAGGGAAAGAAGATTAAGATGAAGATTTTGATATTCAAACTACAGTCAAGCATGAATCACTATCAACCAGCAAAAATGGTGCTGCAATGAAATGGATAAAGGATAAAGGTGTGTCTACATCTCAAAAACCTAGAAGAAATTCTACTTGGGTTACCAACAAGTACAGGTTGAATTCTAAATCCATGTTTAATCCATCAATCAAAGAAGAAAACTTCATAGTTATAGAAGATCACTCTGAAGATGTTGAAGTAGGTACTAGAGAAAAGGCAAAAGGAACTCCATTGCATAAGAAACCAATAAATCAAGGTAAACAGATCATTTCATCATCTATAGGACCTATAACGAGAGATACAACTAGATTAGCAAAAGCTAAAGATATTGCTAAAGGTATCAGTGAGATTCCTGAGAATAAAAAGGGTTACCTTATACACTCATATCACATATCAGATATTCCTAAAGTCATGGATTTAGCAAGTTCTGATGAAGAACATAGCTCAGGATTTTTTTCTAAATACCAAGTTAAATCGAGAGAACCCAAGGTTGGCTTAAATCTGAATGAGCTTGCACCTTCTGAAGAGTTCCCCAAATTCAGGGTTAAAATTAGAACTAATAAAGAAAGGATCAAGGAACTCCATAAGATAGTGAAACAATTGAAGAAAGAAAAGGCACATATAGAACAATGGAATGCTCATCAGCAAGAAAATATTCAAGGTTTCAAAAAGAAGAAAAAAGAGCAAAGGGAGTTGCTCAAAGAACTCAGAGAAATAAACTTCAAACTCTATTGGCACAATGTCGTTCTTACCACAAAGCTCAAACAGAAAACTACTAAATCTATTGTTGTTATTATGTCCTAAAGGTTTCATGAATATTTCTACAATCATAATTTTTATGTTTTCCAGGAAATATGACAGTGTCTACTTATTTTTGGCCTGTGAAATGAAAAGACCTCGAACTGTATGACTAGATCAAAATAATCCTTGTTTTGTAGAATCAAATGTAATGCAGGCAAGATCATACAATATCAAGCTGTTGAGAAATGATCTATTTTTCGATTGTAAAATCTCTTTTTTAGCTAACTTCCCTAGTAGATAGATACTATTCGAATCTAGTCATTAAGAGTACACTAGATGATAGGATTTGGAGGTTTTATGGATGGTTTAAATAGGCAGTGGAAAGACTCTATTCAGGTCAAAAAATTGGAGATCCATAGGACATATTCTGAAACTCCTTGCAAGGAATTATTATTCTATTTGACACTTAATAACAAAGGCATATGGATGGTTAGACACTCTTTTCTACTCCATTTTCTTTCTTCATTCTTGAATTCATTATTCAGATTGCAATGCATTTGTTTCTTGATTGTTAATTAATACAGTGAAAAAATTTCTGTGGAAATTATTTTCAAGTTTTGATATCAAGTTGATGGTCTTGTTTCTTTATGATATTCCGAGACAAGGATTTATGTGAAATTGACAAATTGGAATCTTCCTCCTCTCTTTTATTATTGGTCTAATTCATCTATGTGACCACCTTTTAACCAGTCAATGGGATATGTTATGTTTTGATTGTGATTTTCATGTTATGCTATACTCTTGAGCCAGTTTTCAACCACCTTACTCGAAAAAACAAATCATAAAAACCTTTAAAACACTTTGCAATAAATTGATGATTCCCTAGCCTGCACCCTCTCATAGTCAGTGCAACTTTAGGGACTAACACCCTGACTATATAGATGGGAAGCAAACTATATCTCAAGGACAAATTAAATAGTTTTGCGCGCAAGCTTGGAAATCTAATGTTAAAGATAGATTTGGAATATAAGTCCAAAGTATAACCACTATATAGACATATATACGTATATAAGTGAATAGGATGGAGGATAAAGGGAATTACTAGAACCCTTGGTTATTTATCCTTATAATGTTTCTATCCAAAGTAAGTTATAATGGTGTAGTTATAACATCATGTGGTAGGCAAAAATGAAGTTACACCACAAAGATTTATAATATAAATGAGGATCTCCTCCTTCTACCAACAAACATATAAAACGAAATTGGGGATTAATGATCCACATAAATGTTTTTTTTATGGTAAATTTGAGGTACATTATAAATTATATGCCTCAACCATGCACCTAATATGTCCCTCAAGCATGTGTCAATGCCTCAACAATATACCAAAGCATTTCCTCAATCATGCACCATAACATCATCAACATGTAACCCTGAAAACATGCATATAAAAATACATGTAAATCTCTAACGGACCTAATGTATGTGATCATAGGCCTATAGAACTTCATCAACTTCAATAATAAGAGAATAGCACATTCATCAAACTTTACCTTAGTCTCACATGACTAGTTTTTGGATTAGTCACAAATCCTAACTTTCAAAAATCATAACACCGTACCTATAAGGAATGAAGGTATGAAAATTGTACCCAATATTACTCAATATATTCTCTACAATAACTCCAAGTTTCACTGCTTGGAACATCCTAGAAAAGGAGTTATTGGAAAAGTGGTAGACCTTGCTAAATTTTGGTTTAATCTAGAGAGCGAACTTGTAGAGAATTCCACATGTGGAATATTTGATATATAACTATTAAAATCATACAAAACATACTACAAAATATACTTTATCCAAATCATTTTTTCTCACTAAATTCAGATCCTCTATGAAGAAGTTATGACTATTTTACCCGGAACAATTGTTTGAGACTAGTTTAAGGAACAACCAAAAACCCTGTTTTTCACATAGTGTCTGTCAAAAAATACAACGACCTAGAAGATGAAATTTTTACCACATGTACCTTGACATGTTTGATCAACCTTCTCCAATTTTTTCTATCTTAATCATTTAAAAAAAAATGTTATATCAAAAAATGTAATATGACCTTTAAATAACATACCTTAGAACACATCATCACAATACTTAATCCTCCCTTGGAATTTTGACCTTATTTACTTCATATTCCCTCTAAAATTATCCTCACGTATCCTTGGTTACCTCATATAAGAATCACTTACTCACATAGAATGTATTCAATAAAATATGTGTTTGAATGTACTTATGAGTGACATGTTGAGGTGCATATATACTTTTTCTAGGTAACATCTTTCCTTAACTTTAGGGATTCTTGAACTTTCTTGTTACAACCACTTTACCCTTTAATTAATGGCTTGCAACTAATTATGGTATTATTAACCCATATTTTAACCAATTAGGGGCTTCTTAACCCATCTTTGGGGATTCCAACTTCATGAGGGAATATCTCCCTAACTATGAGGAACCACGTGGCATACCACCTATCATCGGAAATGACAGGACAAGGACTATCGATATATTAGTGTATTACCTACATTTACATTGTCATTCATGTCCATATTCCTCAAAAAAATTAGGGTACCATAACCAAACCTCTTAGACTTCAGGTATACTTCATCAAGTGCACCCATCAGATATGCTGACTTCAACCACTCCATCAATGACAACTAACTCACCATCAATCTCAACCACATATCTAGGGATTCTAGACTTCTCCAATGGTTCAAATCAATATCCAAGATTTGAAATCAATGACAAACAATTGTCCAACAATCTCCCCCTTTGGAATTGATGGCACAACCAACATTGATGGCAATATTGATACTACAATACTCATGCTCCCCCTGTGACCATTTCTCTTCATCAATGTTTCTCACTCTTTCTATTTGACATCAATGTAAAAGGGTCTTTTTCATCGTGGGGATGCTCCCCCTGTATTCATAATTCTATTCTTTCTCTTTGTTTCCATGTCATAGTTATTTCTCTTCACATGTTTCTTTCCTCATGTTTCTTTCCAAGTTCCTCTTCTCTTTTGATAGAAAAGGGTGACTCCCTTTGAAAGTATAGCTTGTCTAAACAATCCTTCTCTAACTTCATGTGCTTGATATTTCTCTTTCTCTTCCTTTGAAATCATGGGAAAACTAGTAACTCTCATTTTGTTTCTTTGTCCCCATGTATGCAAGTCTTTTCTTTTCTCTTCATGGTTCTTCCTCATGTAAAAATCTGATGTATATGAGAAGCATTAAAAATATTATTTACTTGTATTCTTTAAGTCCTTTTCATCTCTCCCCCTATCTGCATGCTACTGATATTCCTTTTTGAATATCTTCATGATTTATCTCCGCTTTAATTCTCTGCAAGATGTCATGTAGACAAATTTAGGGCTAGCTATAAATGTTTTGTTTCCTCTCTTTTAGTACTTGATAATTGTCCATTGGTGCTTCCTCTTGTAACTCTCTAACATATTTAAAAATAATTCAAAATTTATTGACTTCAAATATTCATGTCTTCTTATGTTTACTGTTTAGAAATTAATGACCATATTGTTCAACAATGTCCCTCTGATGATATAGATTATGTTGAAAATTTCTCTTTCCCTGTTCTAGTATTCCTTTCACTGCTTGTGTTCTTATGACCAATTGATTCCACTTGTCCATTGATTCCACTGGTTCCAATTGTAAATATTATTTGTCATATATATGTCTAGAAATACCAATGATTTGTCCATGCGTCATAAGATGTACATAACTATGATACTCAATTGTCCACAATGCTAACCCATTTGTCAATGTACTATCATGAAAGCTTCATGGCTGCAACTAATCATCACATAATCCTATCTCTTCAACCTTAATAAAATGTGTCCACTAGTCTTATCTATCTAGAAATCAAACTATGCATGTATGGAACAACTTGTACTGAAGATATCCCTACCTGAATACATAGATGGAATACAATCATAAACTTTTGCATGTTTAACTTCCAACTGATACATGTGTGAGAACACTACTTCTCAACCAATCAATTTGTCACTTTGTACTTCTGTTATCTAAATTCTCTTAATCTACTTCAAACTAATTGAAGGATGGTTTTGTAATCTATAGTAGCTACTACATATCCTCCATGTGTTCAATATTCATATTTATTGGGAATCTCCAATATGGATGGCTCAGAAAACTAACCACTCTGATGCAGAGTAATATTCCTCTTCGTCTGTAGACTCATCTTCTTTCCAAAATTTGACTTCTTCATTTTTCCCTGTGGGTTCATTATGATCTACAATTACTGAAAGTACAATCTCTTGTGTCAATTCTTTATTGACTTGATTTTATTTTCTTTCTCACACTACTACAAATCCTGTGAACTCTGAGACATGTTCTTCTCATTTTCCATTTATTCTTCAAACCTTCCTTTATCTGAGATCTTCCTTTTCTCCTATATATTTTTCCTGATCACGTACTATTGTCAATCCTAAGAGTATGACTTATGGGTGTCCTTCATTCATCTATTATTCCTTAACCTGTTCTTTTTTTCTTTTCCAAACATTATTATATCTGATATCAATGTTCTTTTTCATAGACGTATCCATCATGCTTATAGAATCACAAGCCATATGTCCATAATTGTGGCACTTGTAACACACAATGTTGTGGGGATCCACATAGGTATTTATTGTCTGAACATTTCTTCCATATTCTCTTCAATCTACAAACTTATATCCAAATTTAGTACAAATACAACAATGACTGTAAAATAAATTTTCATACATTGGAATGAATGATATTCTTTGTGGTGTAGTCCTTTTGAATTCCTGCATTGGTTGATCATAATCTTCTCTTATGTTGCTTGCTTCATTATGATTGAAGCTTCTTTATTGCTTAAATGTGGAGGATCTTCTCTAATCTTCATCTCTTTTATAATCTTATTTTTTATTCTTATTCACTTCTAGAATGTTCTCCTTTAGGGTTTTGCATTCTTCCTTCTTTATAAAACCTTTAATGACTTCTCCATAACTCTTAGGGTTCTCTTCATTTTTTCTTTTCCAGTAACCTATAATTTTTTGTTGGCACAAGGGAAGACCCAGGTTTCAACTCTAACAGTGCACTAACAAACCCTAACTACTAGCCCTTACAACAACATCTGTGAAGTAGATGAAGTCTCACCCGAAGTAGCAATAGGGAGCTTGAAGGACACAGGTGTCTACAACCAGAGGAAATGCAAGAGGATTACAAAACAACAACGCAAAATAACCCATAGATTCTTAACAGTATTATACTTAAATTTGAGAAGTAAGTTATATCTTCTTATCTTAAACAGGAAAAATAACAGTGCAATAACAACATAAAAGGCATTAAATAAAAAAGCATGAACCACATGGAACAACAATATTTTATGTGGTTCACCCTCTGCCTAGGGCTACATCCATGAAATTGTGTTTATTGATAGAATATATTAAATTATATAGTTATATCTACACACTCAGCTGCAGATCCTTCTCTCTCTTCTCTTTATCTCTTAACCCTGTGCACCCAACTACAGATTTGATCTTTGCACCCAACTCAAGACCCAAAAATACAAGAATACTCTAAAAATTAACACTTCTACATCACAAAACCACTACTTCCCCCCTCTTCTCAACTCTTATAGACATCTATTTATACATTCCATGACTCTTAGAAAACCTAGACCAAAGCCCAGGTGCCAAAACCCTAGATCCACATTGCCAAAACCCTGTGTGACGTCCTCCTCATTACGACAACAACTCTTATAACAGGTTGAGAATTTTTTTTTTTTTTTTTGTGTTTAAGATGTGTGCGCGCATGTATAAGTAACAGACACTCTTGACTCTATGTCGCCACTCGACAACCAACAAGACGCAACCACGATGTTCATCATAAGAAGACTGAAGGCACACAATGAGTAACTGCAAGCAATAAACGACCATAGACACAAGGCGCACAACGCAAACATTTAACGATATAGTAGGTTACACACAGTACGAACACAGAGGGAAGGATCCATAGTAGTAGATCTTACTATTTCTGCACAGGAAAGCAGGGCGTTTAATCTTAGTTCTCTGCTCCGGAGAGAGAGAAGGTCAGATCGGCTCCTGGCCGACTGCTCAGGTAGAAACTAGTAACCCGACTACGAACAACACGCAAGCAAGACAAACACATCAAGACGACACACGACGTACCACGGTAACAACATGCATTAATGACGATCTAGCGACAATAAGTAAGACCGACTACCCGCCCGTCCTACCTTGCAATGGTTAGGACCTCCAAGACACATAATCAATGCTCAAGCCCAGGTTCCCTTCGATTTTAACCATTTAAGGTCTCAGGGCGGGCGACTGTTCTGAGGAACATGGAGGTGTCTACATCTCGCCCGACACAAGCAGACCAAGAAACAAATTGATTACAACCAAGTACACTAATGCTTACGAAACCACGACCACTATGGAAAGTGCAATCCAAAGGAACTCTGACAACTACCAACCATCATTACAGCGAGGCATTATCCACGTCTCATCTAGCATTAAATTTCGATCCGTTACTATTTGTAAATACCATTAGTTCACTAGTTTCCCAATCTACCCCTAAAGGGATGTAAAAACAATTAATTTCAATTTCCCCAATACTAATTCCTAGGGACTGATTGTACATAGTTTTAAGGCCTTTCATTTTTATATGTTAACAAAATTTGACAACATTCAACCACATAACCATAAATGATGACAACCATATTTCTCCTTCCAATAACCTAGCATGTCATTACATTACCTCTTATTCAATAGCTTATATAAATATCTAGATCTATTGAAAGAAAACCATAACTATTTCATTAAAACAATGTAAAACAAAGGCAGCGGTGTCTAAGCTAATTTAATTCACCTTCTTGCCGTAACATTACTTGAACAATCATTACCATACATTAGCATTTACTTAAATCAATACATTCATATATTGTAGCATAGTTCTAGACAATAAGCATAATACATTACTTTTATGGTTTTATTTTATCTAGTCTAGAGAATTTTGAAAAGTTAAATACAACAAGAGAAATAGTTGCTCTATGAACATTAAATTGCAGATATAGAAGACAGAGGCATGTAAATCCTTTATTCACATAAAAATAAACCCTAATTAGGTTTTACCTACCCAATCAAGGAATTTATATACAAGGTTGTATTCGTATCTTTTAATTCTGATTAACGCTAGTTGCTGAGAAATTCCATCGATGACAAATTCGGTCATAAATAATTAAAGACATTTCTCTCAATAGCTAGAATAGTTTCATTAAAGTTATAGTCTTAAATAACCACAAACATTTATTTTCAAGTGGTTAGATTAGTGTTCCATAAACAATATCTCTGTAACATACAAAAACGAAATACAACAGCTGAAGCAACATCTTTAGTATAATACATCATAATCACCGAAGTAAACAACTAGGCCTTCTACTCTACTAAACACATGAGCATACTGTTGCCTTAATTCTTGCCGCAAATGACTCTTGTGCTCTGTGCCACTCCTGCTCTGCACTGCTCCTGCTCGCTGACTGTAGAGACTACACCGGTACCTCCCAGCCAAACGCTAGGGGTACTCTGCTTCCCCATTAGTCCCCCGAGCCGCAAAGGAGACACACATAGTCCAGATAGTATACCTAGCTTCTCATCTCGCCTCCAAGGCTGAGCTACCACTCCAATACAGCTGAGAAAATCCCAACTCCTCACAAGCAATCAGTCCAGTCTACAATTCGGCAGCATAACAATACCTAACAGCCCATCCCCCCTTTTCCCCCTTCATCCCCCTTTCTTTTATGGATTTTTGAGCCCCATTGCCCTAAATCATAATTAATTTATGTTTTAATGAAAAACCCTCAAAAATTTCTCTGTCTTACAAGTGTCACTCATCCCCCACGTTTCTCGAAAATTATTCCCCACCCCCTTTTTAAAAAAAAAAAAAACCCAAAAAGGTAAATGCGCTAATGCATCTTTTCATTTTATTTTTGAATTCATACTTTTTATACTCCTGCTCGTTAATAATTTTATTACTATTGTTTCAATTTGAGTTTATGAATGAGTTTTAAGGAAAATAGTTTAGCCCCTTAAGCATTCAATTTATTAGTTTAATTTTTGAAAAACCATTGTGTTCATAAAAATTGTATTCTCCTTGCACTGCATTGAGGTGTGAACTCTTGCCTAAAATCTCATAATGATGTTTCGCTTAATTATTTTAATGGTTATTAGGGTTAATTGCTATTAATAATGATATTTGGGTAAGGATTAGGTCAAGATTCATTGGAGCTATTTCATTTAGAATTAGGGTTAGGCTCTTTTTAGAGTTAGAGTTAGGGTCTTTTTCCTTAAGGTTAAACGGAATTTTTATCTTCGAGAAGTTTTTTTTTTTGCCTTAGGTTTAGATTTGAACTGGAAGAAAATTGTTTAGGGGTGTCATTTTAAGAATTTATTAAGGCGTTATTGTCTTAGGGCTATTTAGGTTTGTTTCCTTCATCCACATCAATGCGACATGCCCTTCAGGACGCACCACGTGCTCCAAGGGTGCCACTCGCCTCGTTCATTTCCTTTGCGTGGCATGCCCTTTAGGATGCACCACGTGCTCCAAGGGTGCCACTCACTTCTTGTGTTTCTTTTGTGTGATGTGCCCTTCAGGATGCACCACGTGCTCCAAGGGTACCACTCGCCAACTGGACTGATTGGTAGACATCTATAACCCCTGGAGTCAACACTCCGCCAGGTGAACTTGTGGGAGACTAAGGGCTCTAAGGAATAAGGCCCCTGCCTTATTGCACACCCCTTAGAAACATCGTGAGCGACTGTCGCAGTCTTCCCTCACGGCATCGTGGATCCTCTCAAACTAGGTAATCGTTAGCCTACAGTTCGAGCCACGGAGAGAGTGCTAGTAGGCGGTGGTAGGGATGTTGTCCACCCCTGTCCCTCAACCTCTCTGGAAATTGTGTGTGGCCCCTTTACTCCATATGTGAGTCTGGTCAGCAAGCTATCATCAGCCTGCATCATCGACAATCGTGTCAGAACATGTCAACATCAAATCATCAAATCAATGAAATATCACAGTAAATAAATCAACCCAAATATCACACTCCCTGACTCAATCCGGAGTCCAAGTTGTTCCACCGATGCCTCTGCATCCTCAAGGTCAAAAACCCTGCACACTCATTAAAACTGACTCAATAGCACCTGTCTACATCAAATAGTAAAACATCATGTCGTCTGTCAATCACATCATAATCAAGTATAAATGGTTTAACATCATAAAATTCTAGATCACTTGCGAGCAAGTGTCCTCAAAGAATAAGTTTTCTCAGTGCACCAGAGCGGGATGTTACATACACCCCCTCTTGGTCTAAACTTCGTCCTGAAGTTTCTCAGTACAAATTTCGAAATAAAAGCACCACAGTATAATAAGTACCATAGTATCATAAGTCTATCTATCAAACAAAAATGGAAACTGTTGGTGCATATCATATGCGTCCTTCCAGGTCGCCGAGTGCAGACTATAACTGTCCCACTAGACCTTGACCTGATCCACCGTTCGACGTCGTAACTGTCAAACGCGATGATCTAAGATGCGGACCGGCTCAGCCATGAGTTCTCCCTCGTCCGATACTTGCAAGGAACTTACGTCAATCACGTGTGTAGGATCACTAATATAATGTCTCAAAATAGATACATGAAAAACATCGTGCCATGGGCCCCTTTCTCTCCACAATCTCGAAAGGCTAGTCGATAGGCCACGGGCCCCTTTATCTCCACAATCTCGAAAGGTCCCACAAACCTAGGAGAGAGTTTAGCTCCCTTTCCAAACTTGATCGAGCTCTTATGCGGTTTAACCCGCAAGAAGACTCGATCGCTGACCTCATAACTACAGTTGACTTGGTGCACATCGGCATAACTCTTCTGTTGATCCTGCACTTCTTTAATCCTTTGTCTTATGGTTTTCATTTGCTCTTCCATTTCTTGGATCACTTCTGGTCCCACCAGGACCCTATCCTCAAGCCGATCCCAACTCAAGGGCATCTGACACAGTCGCCCATAAAGAAACTCAAAATGCACCATCTTAATGGTGCTCTGGTAACTGTTGTTGTAAGCGAACTCTACTAGAGGCAATAATTCCTCCCAATGCTTTTGTTGGTCCATCACGTACATGCACAACATGTCTTCAAAGGTTTGGTTCATTCGTTCAGTCTATCCGTCCGTCTCTGGATGATATGCAGTACTAAAGTTAAGTTGGGTCCCCAAAGCCTCTTGGAAACTCATCCAAAATCGTCCAGTAAACACTGCTCCTCGATCGGATATAATCTTCTTAGCCACGCCATGCAACCTCACAATCTCACTGATGAAAAATCTCGCTATGTTAGGTGCCTGATATGTCGCATGCACAGGAATAAAGTGAGCACTATTCATCAGAGTGTCTACTACTACAAAAATCGATTCATGTCTCCTTCTTATCAGTGGCAATCCAACAATAAAATCCATCGAAATAACCTCCCATTTCGATTCCAGAATGGCATGTGGTTGAAGTAATCCTGCTGGGTGTCTATGTTTAGCCTTTACTTGCTGACACTCTAGACATATAGCCACAAAGTTGACTATGTCGACCTTCATTCCCTTCCAGAAGAATAAGGGTTTAAGGTCTGCCCTCATCTTAGTGACTTCTGGGTGAGCCATATAAACTGCTCTATGAGCCTCACTTAGGATCAACCTCCTCAACTCGTCGTTTGGCGGTACATAAATCTGACTTCTAAGCCTCAATAAACCATTGCTATCAAATGAATATCCCTCATATCGTGGTACCATCATTATGTTTTGTCCGATAAAATCCTTGACTTCTTTGTACCAGTCATCATCACACTGTAAAGTGAGAATCTTCTCACGTAGATTTGTCTGAAGAGGTAACACTGAAAAGATGCATGGCCTCCGACTCAAGGAATTCGCCACTCTGTTCATTGTTCCCTTTATGTAAGTAATCTCAAAGTCGTACTCGCTAAGCAATTCTGACCAATTTCGTTGTCACGCGTTCAAGTCGCTTTGCATAAAAATGTGTTGTAGTCCACAACGATCAGTCCTTAATTCAAATTTTCATCCTACAAGGTAGTGTCTCCAAACCTTCAAGGCATATATGATGGCTAAAAGCTCCAAATCATGTGTCACATAGTTCTCCTCATGCCTTCTCAGTTTCCTCGAAATGTAAGCAATCACTCGTCTGTCTTGCATTAAGACTCTGCCTAAACCTTCCTTGGATGCGTTAGTGCATACCAAGAAGTCTGCATCCATGTCAGGTACTTTTAGTATCGATGTTGTGGTCAACAACTCCTTAAGCCTTTGAAATGCTTCTGTGCATTTCTTGGTCCAAATGAACTTCTTGTTTTTCTTCTGCAATTCTATGATTGGATTTTCTATCTTTGAAAATCCTTCGACAAACCGTCGATAGTATCCTGCTAAAACCATAAAACTACTCACTTCTGTGACATTCGTCGGCGCAGGCCTTTCCATAATAGCCTCAACCTTTGCTGGATCCACGGTGATACCTTTGTTGGAGATGACATGCCCTAAGTAGTGAATCCTTGATTGATAAAACGAGCATTTGGACAACATCCCATAGAATTTGTGCTCCCGAAGGCACTGTAGTACCAAGCACAAGTGCTCATCATGCTCCTCTGTCATTCGAGAGTAGATCAAGATGTCATCAATGAATACTTGGATGAACTTGTCCAAGTACTCGCGGAACACCCCGTTCATCAAACTCATGAATACCCCTGGGGCGTTTGTCAGTCCAAATGGTAAAACAGTAAACTCGTAATGTCCAAATATCATCTTGAAGGTGGTCTTAGGGACGTCATCCTCCTTGATCCGTAACTGGTGATACCCTAATTGCAAATCGATCTTGGAGAACACCATCGCACCCTTCATTTGATTGAACAGATCATCAATTCTAGGCAAGGGATACTGATTCTTGATCGTAGCCTTTTTCAGTTGACGGTAGTCAATGCAAAGCCTCCACGATCTATCCTTCTTTTGTATGAAAATAACTGGTGCACCCCATGGTGACACACTAGGGCGTATCAGTCCCAGGTCCAACAACTCCTTCAGTTGCATTTTCATCTCTTGCAACTTCGAGGTCGACATCCGATAAGGTGCTCTTGCTATCGGTTCGGTCCTCGGTTTCAGGTCTATGGTAAACTCCAGTTCCCTTTCTGGTGGCATCCTAGGTAACTCCTCTGGAAATATGTCCGCAAACTCCTTCAGCACCAAAAGGTGTTCTAGACCTTCCGCTACTCCCTTCTCGTTTAGGGCGAGGATCGCATAAAGTTTGCACCCCTTGCGCATAATCTTCCGTAACTGTAAGGAAGAGACGAACCGTAGGGAAACTCCCTGGTTCCGTCCTACAATCACACATCCCTGCCCTTCGTCATCGACCAAGCTCAACCGTTTTGTCTTACATTTGAGTATCACCTCGTGTGATTCCAACCAATCCATACCGATCATGATGTCATAAGATCCTAAGATCATGACATACAAGTTGACCCTCGTGACAAACTCTCCCAGGTTAAGGGCACATCCCGTAACCTTTCCTCAAACCTTCTGTTTGGCTCCTGAAGCCATCTCCATGAAGCTAAACTCATCCTATTTGATTGCCTTTACCTTAATCCTTTTTAGCGTTGCACCAGAAATGAAACTCTTAGTAGCACCTGGGTCTATCAGAATAATAAGGGTCTGGTCAACGACAATACCTGTCGTCTCGAGCACAGTTGACTGGTGCTCTGCCTGTCGGTTATTCACCACTGCATGAATCCGATGGGCCTTGCCCATATCTCCCACAGTAGCAGGTCCGACTGATCCGGATGCCCTGGTCCTCTCCATAGGATAGTCGCGCTGGTAGTGTGGCTCCCCACACGTCCAACACCCCTTCTTCAGCTCAGTAGTCCTGGTACCCGAAGTAGAAGACGACGACCCACTAGCCTAGAACCCCAGTCTGTTCTACTGAATAGGCCTAAACTATTGTTGCTGCGGGCGACATTGCTGCTGGTGCTGAGGTCCCAGATAAGGTGTCCGCTGCTGAGGCGGTGGTCGTCAAGGGGTAGTGAAAGTGGATCCCCTCTAGAAGCCACGATATCCTGACATATGTCTCGCTGGTGTTTGGTGCTGCAGTGTTCCAGATGAACTCTGCCTTGCGGGTCTTTCTGAAGTCCTGGTCTGACCCCCACTGATAAGCTCCTCCTCTGCTATGAGGGCCTTTTGGACAGTGTCGTGCAAGGTTTGAGGCATCAAGATCCTAACCTTTGCACGCAAGATTCCATTAAGGCCAAACACGAATCGGTTGACCTTGAGTTTCTCTGTGTTAAGGTGCGGGGCATACCGGAGTAGCTCCATAAAACGTGCCTCGTACTCGGGCACCGTATGACCTCCCTATTGTAATGCATTGAACTCATTGAGCTGACGCTCAATGAATTCCTCCTAAAGGTACCTCACTCGGAACCGTTCCTCGAACAGTTCCCATGACACGTCTTCAACGGCCATGTTCAGCTACGACAGGAGCATCTTCCACCATAGAAGAGCGCTCCCCTTCAGTTGAAAGACCACCATGCAGACCTTCATGTTGGAGGTATAATTGTGAAGTGTGAAGCACATCACCGTATTATCCAACCATGCCTCGGCGGCTACGCCATCCGGGGCACCAAAGAACTCGGGAAATTTTACCTTCTCGAGTTCACGATGAATGCTACCTGTAACGGCTAGTGTGCGCAGTGGAACCTCAGTGGGTGGCAGCACCCTGGCCTCGTCTCTGTCCAATCGGCTGATCAGAGCCTCAGACATGTGCTGAAAGGATCTCATCATCCCAATAACATCACCAATCGCTATCTTCTCCTGTCCGAGAACCTTCTCGCCTCCCTGGGGGTTAGACCCCTCAGGCGTGGATGCTACTGGAGGCGTCACGCCTCCTCCCCTAGCACCCCATCGTCTGCCTCCGTGACATCCTCTAACCATGATTACCTGCACGCACACAATCAACTCAATCAACAATAGTATAATCAAATCTAATCATGTCCATGAAATTCATAGTGAATCCCAAGCCACAGGTCAAACCGGCTCGGATACCATATGTGACGTCCTCCTCATTATGACAACAACTCTTATAATAGGTGGAGAATTTTTTTTTTTTGTGTGTGTGTTTAAGGTGTGTGCACGCGTGTAGAAGTAACAGACACTCTTAAATCTAAGTCGCCACTCGACAACCAACAAGATGCAACCACGATGTTCATCACAAGAAGACTGAAGGCACACAACGAGTAACTGAAAGCAATAAATGACCATAGACACAAGGCGCACAATGCAAACATTTAATGACATACTAGGTTACGCACAGTACGAACACAGAGGGAAGGATCCATAGTAGTAGATCTTACTATTTCTGCACAGGAAAGCAGGGCGTTTAATCTTAGTTCTCTGCTCTGGAGAGAGAGAAGGTCAGATAGGCTACTGGCCGACTGCTCAGGCAGAAACTAGTAACTCGACTATGAACAAGACGCAAGCAAGATGAACATAGCGAGATGACACACGACGTACCACAGTAACAACATGCATTAAAAATGATCAAGTGACAATAAGTAAGACTAATTACCCGCTCGTCCTACCCTGCAATGGTTAGGACCTCCAAGACACATAATCAATGCTAAAGCCTAGGTTCCCATTGATTTTAACCATTTAAGGTCTCAGGGAGGGCGACTGTTCAGAGGAACATGGAGGTGTCTACATCCCGCCCGACACAAGCAGACCAAGCAACAAATTGATTACAACCAAGTACACTAATACTTACGAAACCACGACCACTACGGAAAGTGCAATCCAACGGAACTCTGACAACCACCAACCATCATTAGAGAGAGGCATTATCCACAAATCATCTAGCATTAAATTCCAATCCGTTACTATTTTTAAATACCATTAGTTCACTAGTTTCCCAATCTACCCCTAAAGGGATGTAAAAACAATTAATTTCGATTTCCCCAATACTAATTCCTAGGGACTGATTGTACATAGTTTTAAGGCCTTGCATTTTTATATGTTAACAAAATTTGACAACATTCAACCACATAACCATAAATGATGACAACCATATTTCTCCTTCCAATAACCTAGCATGTCATTACATTACCTCTTATTCAATAGCTTATATAAATATCTAGATCTATTGAAAGAAAACCATAACTATTTCATTAAAACAATGTAAAACAAAGGCAGCGGTGTCTAAGCTAATTTAATTCACCTTCTTGCCGTAACATTACTTGAACAATCATTACCATACATTAGCATTTACTTAAATCAATACATTCATATATTGTAGCATAGTTCTAGACAATAAACATAATACCTTACTTTTGGGGTTTTATTTTATCTAGTCTAGAGCATTTTGAAAAGTTAAATACAACAAGAGAAATAGTTGCTCTATGAACATTAAATTGCAGATATAGAAGACATAGGCGTGTAAATCCTTTATTCACATAAAAATAAACCCTAATTAGGTTTTACCTACCCAATCAAGGAATTTATATACAAGGTTGTTTTCGTATCTTTTAATTCTGATTAACGCTAGTTGCTGAGAAATTCCATCGATGACAAATTCGGTCGTAAATAATTAAAGACATTTCTTTCAATAGCTAGAATAGTTTGATTAAAGTTATAGTCTTAAATAACCGCAAACATTTCTTTTCAAGTGGTTAGATTAGTGTTAAGACTAAGAACCCTGGGAAGCAAAGAAAGGTCATGCATTTCATTATTATTTTAATGATCATTTTAACTACATACTTTTAGTATTGACAATGGGTTGTGCACTTGATTCATTATTTCTCCCTCCAACTAGCCATATATCTAGATGGCTATAATAGCAAACTTAAACTAACATAAAACCATTTCTTAATGAATAATGCCTCAAGGCTTTGAACATTACACAATATCCAGGCATTTAATAACATTACAATCTGGCAGTTAATTATAAGCCAATAACCAGGCCATATTAATTTAGCAATAAAGAGACATTTACTATCATTTACTGCCTAGTAAAGGTAGTGACTACGGCTAGGGAAAACTCAGCCATAAAGGCTATATTAATTAGCTGGCTGTTAGTAATTTTACTGCTATAAGTGGAGCAGGGAGAAACTAAGCCACGCGTATGAAGGGGATTTAAGCCGAATTTAAAATACAGAAAGGACTCCAGAATTGAGGTGGTGCGTTGCACTGGTGCCGTGCACTACAGACAAATGGCGGGCTAGGCGGTTAGTGGCTAGGATGGAATGGTAATTGTGCTGGAGTTTATTAGTATTATTTTTTTTTTTTCACGCAGCACAGCGTCCTAGGGATTCATCTATGCACAATGCCTGGTAAATAATGCAACCATCATTCCCAAACACAAAGAACTCTCACTAATTAATATATTTATTTACTAGGCAGGGAGGGGAACGAATGAGGACAATAAAATACGTATATCCAGTCAGCAAGCACTCAAGGCAACTAATCCCTTGATGGCCAATGATAAAATCTCTTTCCTGCAAGCATTCGAACTAATAAGCATTCTGATCATAAGCAATAGATTTGGTTAGTCTTTTCCCGGTGTAGGCAAGCATTCAATAATTAATTTAAAGCAGATTCATTGTAGTTGATTATTATATCCTTTCCAAACAAGGATTGAACCAGTCTGTATTAACTGGATTTCATAGAACGTCGTCTAATTCAAGTATATATCCTTCATGTATGAAAGTTCAAGCGGTATCACGGTTAGGGTTTTAGTGTAACTCATAGATAGGTAGCATATTGTGTATAGATCAAGGTAGTCGTATATAGCTGCCTTCTGTAGGTTCCTTGTTTCAGTTCCTTGTGAGGGACTACCAGATTCATCTATCAATTTGATAACCACAACACATAGAGCCTATCGCCAGCCTTCCATGGCATGCAAGAAGGAAAACGAATTCGCCCAGGGACCCGAATACAGTAACCATAAACCCAAAACAAATTTACCAGAAACCCTAAATCTATACCAAATAAAAAAAAAAAAATGAAATGTCCAGACATAGTTTACAGGAACAGATTCGAATGAAATTCCAGAACTGAATGCCAACGCTGGGATGCCATTCAATGCACTGAGATAAAAGATCTTCATAAAATACCCCTTTTTTTTTCTTGCAGAGTTTAAAGGACGAGGAAACAAGATGAAATAACATTTTTTTTAAAATGACAGTCATAAGGAAAATGCCCCAGAGAAAGGTAAAAATGAAATGACGGTAAGTTAATAAAATGAAATGCCCACAGAAAAAAAGAAACACCCAACGAATTTAAACACCATGAAAATGAATGAAAAAATGCCAACAAATTCCAGAACCACTATTCAGTACATCTTACCCAACAAAAGTTTTCCAGAAACAATATCTCTGTAACATACAAA
>JZKD02S2367448.1:690183-737963 GCA_000966675.3 Picea glauca | reverse complement strand
ACTGGACTGATTGGTAGACATCTATAACCCCTGGAGTCAACACTCTGCCAGGTGAACTTGTGGGAGACTAAGGGCTCTAAGGAATAAGGCCCCCGCCTTATTGCGCGCCCCTTAGAAACATCGTGAGCGACTATCGTAGTCTGCCCTCATGGCATCGTGGATCCTCTCGAACTAGGTAATTGTTAACCTACAGTTCGAGCCATGGCGGGAGTGCTAGTAGGCGGTGGCAGGGTTGTTGTCCCCTCCTCTCCCTCAACCTCTCTGGAAATCATGTGTGGCCCCTTTACTCCATATGTGAGTCTGGTCGGCAAGCTATCGTCATCCTGCATCATCGACAATCATGTCAGAACATGTCAACATCAAATCATCAAATCAATGAAATATCACAGTAAATAAATCAACCCAAATAGCACACTCCCTGACTCAATCCAGAGTCCAAGGTGTTCCACCGATGCCTCTGCATCCTCAAGGTAAAAACCCTGCACACTCAATAAAACTGAGTCAATAGCACCTGCCTACATCAAATAGTAAAACATCATGTCGTCTGTCAATCGCATCATAATCAAGTATAAATGGTTTAACATCATAAAAGTCCAGATCACTTGCAAGCAAGTGTCCTCAAAGAATAAGTTTTCTCAGTGCGCCAAAGTGGGATGTTACACCCTGTGTCCACATAAACCTCATTTTAAGGACTTTGATGACCCATTCCTCCTTCTTCTCTGCGAGGTTCTCCAAAGCACCCATTAATGTCTTATTCTTCTTTCTGACTTGTCCATGATTTATCGTCTTTGCTACTTTGTCTTCTCTTTCAATGAATTTCTTTCTTTTACTTTGTTCCTTCTTTTATGCTTCTTTAACCACTTCGAACCTTCCTCGATTTGTGTGCCTTCCACACAGTTCATACTTTCTCTTTATTCTTCCTTAATCTTCTCTTTCTTCCTTAATACATTATCAAGGGTCAACAGGCCCCCAACATTCACATGTGACTCATCCCAAGTCATTGCAAGGTTGAGCCCTCTATATTACTTCAACTGCAGACTACACATAGTAGCTTGTGATTTTTGATCTGTCCCTCCCTATCATGTGAAGACTATATTTTCTATGTTTGGTACCAAATTTCAACTGCACCTGTTACCTAGACCATTTTTTCTTTTTACTGAGAGTGGCGAGGTAGCTGGTTGTCACAATACTACTTCAATCGGCTCCCATTTACTAAACCATCCTTCCATTCTCCATTAAGAGTCTTCAACTATGCAGATCCACCTTATGTAACATAGACAACCTTGAACGGCCCAAGCCAATGTGTCCTAAAATTTCCTAGATTCTTCATGAACCTGCTATCATATAAAAGTACCAAATCTCATTGTTTAAATTCTTTCTTCTTGATATGTCTATCCTAGTAAGCCTTTTCTCATTCTTTTTGCACCTGTTGTTGATATCCTGCAATGAACTCGTGTTCCTATAGTTCCATCAACCGCGCGAGCCTATCTTGAACAACGACGGTGTCATCCATACCTCTAAATGTTGCAATTATTAAACTAGGAACCAAATATTCCATAGGTACCACTTCTTCTTGGCCATAAAATAACTTGAATGGAGTCTACATTGTTAATGTTTGGAAATTAGTTTGATAATCCCATAACACCGTTGGAATTCTCAAATCCCAATCATCTTCGTTAACACTACAAATCTTAGTTAGCATTGTCTCCAAAATCTTATTGAAATATTTGACTGTACCATTCTCCTGTGGGTGATATGGTGTGATGTTCTGATGGTCAACTTCAAACTCCTGAGATAAGGATTCAATATTTTTATTAATGAAGTGTGTTCCTTGATCACTCATAAGGATCTTCGGGCATCCAAATCTGGTTATGATATCATCAAAGATGAACCACACAGTTGTAGTTGCACTAAAGTCTTTAGCTTCTCTTTCTTCTGCCCATTTGGTCAAATACTCTGTAGCAGTGATGGCATATCGAGCTCCTGTGTTCTTTCCTAGTGGGTTGATAGGTCCCACAAAGTCAATATCCCATTTCTCAAATTCCTGTAAAGTTTACTATGGTGCTAAAGGTATCTCATCCCTTATAGAAGGCTTCCCTACTCTTTGACATACATTGCATTCTCTATAGTATTCATTAGCATCCTTATGTAAAGTGTGCCACCAGAGTCCAGGTCTGGGAACCTTTTGTGTTGTTGTTTTCCCTTTGTAATGTCCTCTTGTGATGCCTTCATGTGATTTTGAAAGAATCAATGGTCTTGCTGACTCCATAACACATCTTCTTAAGATCTCATCTGGTCCCATCTTATATAACTGTAGATCTATAAGTTTAAAATCTACAGCGCATACTACCAGTTGTTTCTTCTGAACAATTGTATACTCGCGATGTGCCATTCCTATGGACAAGAACCAGACTATCTCGACAAAGTGATCATCAACTTTCCTGATGGTAAACAACTATTCATCTAGTAGTGTATCATCCAAATTGTTACGTTAGTCTCCATGTTCTAACCTAGATAAGTGGTTAGGTCCCTTATTCATGCTTCCTGGCTTGAAAATAATCTCAAAGCCATACTCCTGGAATAATAATATCCATTTTCATATTCTTTCCCCGAACATTGGTGTGTTGACTAAGTACTTCAATGCAGAATAATCAGTAAACATCTTCAAATGTCCTCCCAGCAAGTAGTGTCTAAACTTCTCCAGCGCATATACCATAGCTAATCCTTCTCTTTCAATGGTAGTATAATTCATTTCATATGTAGAAATCTTCCTTCTAGCAAAGTCTATAGGGTGGTCAATATCTCATGCACCTGGTTGTGCTATAATTTCTCCTAATTCAATGGATGAAGCATCAACATTAACATGGAATTCCTTAGTCCAATCTAGAAAAACCAAAATATGCACAGTGATCATTTTCTTCTTTAAAGTGTCGAAGCTTTTTTGCCATTCCTCTATCCATTGAAACTTACTATCCTTATTTAATAGCTTCTTTATAGGTATTGTTATCTGTGTGTAATCCTTAATAAAATTTCTATAGTATCTAGTGTGTCCCAATGTAGTGCGTACCTGTCTAACCGAAGTAGGAGGAGGTAGATCAATAATGATAGCAATGTTGGAAGGATCTACCAACAACCCCTTATTACACACGATGTGTCCTAACAACACTCCAAAAGCTGAAAATAAAATACATTTCTTCAAGTTCATGGAAATATGACATTGCCTACGCTTATCCAACATTATTCTCAAACATTCAATATGATCTTTTAGTAGACTAAAACTGGTCTAGTCATCAAAGTATGTCTGCAAAAAATTATGTAAAACATCCTTAAATGCTTTGACCACCACCCTGAAAAATATGGCTAGAGAATTATTCAAACAAAAAGGCATCAAAATGTACTAAAAATAACCCCATTATGTTGCAAATGTAGTCTTATGTCTTTCCTCCTTAGCAATTTTGATATGGTGATAGCCTGGAAATCCATCTGTGAATGAATAAACCTCATGTGCTCCTACATTATCTAGAACTTTGTCAGTAAAAGGTGTAGGAAATGGATCATGTAAACATGCATCATTCAATTTTCTTAGATCTACACAGATTATGATTTCTCATGTCTCCTTGTCTTGAGCCACCATAGGGCTGATCCATTCAGATTCTTCGATTGTTTCTATAATTCATGCTTCCAACATTCTATCTAATCCAGTCTTAAATTTATTCTTGTACTTGGGATTTAGTCTGTAAGGCCTATGCTTGACATGCGTTAAATTTTCTTTCAAATGAGTCTTCATTTCTCCTATGGGCCCTTTAATTCCCTTCATGTGTATGAACTTGGTTGGAAGCAAGTGCTCATACTCATGTAATAGTTTTGTAATCTTAACAATAGTAGCATCATCCCAATAGTCTCCAACATTTTCCAACTTAGGTGCTTTCTCTGTTCCAATATTAACTTTCTTAATTTTAATAGGTTTCCCAACAAAAGGTAATTCAATCCCTATCCCTTCTATATATCTTTTTCATTTAGTTTATGAAATGTTCACATTCCTAGGGTCATCATCCTCATCATCATTAATATTATAACAAGCCTGTAACTGATGAAGAGGCACAGTCCAATCATCTTCTTCTTCTTCAATAGGGGGTTTAGGTGCCTCCTCAAAGACATTTTGTCTTACAATTTGTAAATCCTGATATACTGTGGGGTATTGAATTTCAGATAGGAAGGTAGCTACAAATTTCTGGATCATACCATACCAATCTTTAGTGACTAAGAACATTTTTTCTTGAAGATACCAATTCATAGGCATGGTATCTAAGGTGTTAATGAACTTATGTACCCACTGTTCTTTAGGAATGTTTCTCAAGGCTTCCTCAAAACTTCGCACATGGTATTTAGGAAAACTCTGAACTGTGTATCGAACTTCAAAACATTCAAATTGGTCTAAGAAGCACACTGTAAACAAGGTGTGACATTCTACCCACTCTGTGATGTTCTTCTCATGTGTTTCCCACCATCTAGCTGGCATTTCTTTCAAAGATTCATCTAGTGCCAACAACCTCTATTGTACTGGTATAATTCCTTCAAATTTAAATAGAAATGTCTCTAAATTATTCAAGCCATCAAATGTAGGAAGATAACTTACTTCTATGCCAATCTAGCGAACTTCCCTAGTCAATCTAGAACACCTCTGCGTAGAGATTTCATACATTATGTTTTGCCAATTTTCCAATGCTTGTTCTAAATCCGATGAACATGCACTTTCACTTCGCCAAATTATATTTCCATATTCTATAGGATTAATATAATGTTGTTTTCTTGTTTTCAATTTATAAATGTTCTCTAGCTCATAGGTGGGGTATTCTTCTTTTATAGGTTCTGTGTATTTGTGACATTAATCTCGATGAAGAGGTGAAATGACCATAAGGCCATCACCTTTAAATGTCATTATTCTCTTTTTCAGGTCAATAATACTCAAATTGTCGAAATCCCAATCAATACCCAACAACGTAGGATATGGACAACTATGATCAACAATATTGATCACGTCGAAGTCTGCACATGTTCTCACTATGTCGATGTCCATAAGGACATGCTCTAGTCTTCCAAAGGGGATCGCCACCTATTGATTATCCATCCTGAGACTAATAGGAGAATAAATCAATTTAGGTTTTCCCATCAATTCCCAAGGATGCTTCATCATAAAATTTACTTATAATCCTAGGTTGATGACCACATAGTCCATGTCATAGTCTCCAATCTGAGTAATAAGGAGTGGTTCCTTTATTGTACTCTTTTTTCTAGATACTTGATTCATAGATCTACTCAGCAGAGAATCTACTCTTCCAGTTTCATATTGTCTTATCAGGTGTTGTATTTCCTGGGCAACTCTTTCAACTTTAATCAAATTAATACTAGTATACAAGAATTCCACAAGCTTGTTTACCTCTTTTGTTGGTCTTGGTGGGACGTACTGATCAAATTCTTGATTAATTTCACATTCCCTTAATTCTAATTGTGCCCTAGATGAAGAAGCATGTTCACCTACAAAATATATTCTTGCTTCTTCAAAAGTATGTTTTTCTTTCCTTGGATCAAACAATGGCACCTTCTCTGAAGCTCTTCTTATCCCTGATCCATGTGTAGTCTTTCCTAGAGTCACCCGATCTTCTCCTATGACAATGCTTCCTCTAGTAGTAATAGAGACTCTAGGTTCCTGATTGCGAGGTTCAACTGTTATTTTCTGGACTTGCTAGTTTCCACCTTGTCTTTCCTGAACTTTAGCAAACAATATTGGACAATCTTCAATGACATTGTCAAATGAATTACAGTAGTTGCAAGTAGTACAAGGGTTCTGATAATCCCTTGACAAATGACCTGGTTGGGCATAGTTATAGTAGATATTCTAACCTCAACCTCGACCCATGCCTCCTCCTCATCCTCTTCCTATGAACCCACCAGGAGGTGTGAAGCTTCCTCTTCTTAGGGAATTGAAATGCGCAACATTCCCTTCTAGTTGTAATTCTCCTTGAATTCTATATGCGTCCCTTGACCTTTGATGCATGAGGTCATAAGCCCTACAATCCCTCTCATCATGCCCCATAGATTTACAAAATGTATAATAAATATTGGTGGGTGTCTCGACATATTTATGCATATAATAACATTCACCAGTGAAATGTCTAGTTCTACATATCTCGAACCAATGTAAAGTAGACTTCTTCAAAGGGTTAGGGGCTCTAGAGGCCAAGTATTCACTAAATAAAGGAAAGTTATCTTTGTCATGGCCCTCTGATTTACATATAATACACCATGTGTCTTCTATTTTCTCTTTTCCTTTGTCTTTCTTCATGTCTTCAACCTGTAAAGATAAACTAGTTAATTGATTCAAAATCCAACTCAGGGCTAGACTGGATTATCCTATAGGGGTTGCTTCTAGTTTCATGGAAACATCTAATGCTTCAGCCTATGAAGAGACATTCTGTTGCATCAGAGGAACTCTAGTGTGGCAGGAGGGCAGCAATGAACCATTCCTTATGATGTTCGTCTAGAATCTGAAAACATAAACAGTCTGTCAAGGTCATAAACCTTTGATCAAATTCCAAAACTAGTTCAGTCACCTTCTAATTTATTTCCTTCGACTCTATAATTCATTGCGACTTCGACTTAGGCTTCTTGAAATCTTCACTCAACACAGTCTTAATGTCATTCAATGCTTTAGGATGTACAGATGCTTTAACAAACTTCATAGACCAACTTAGTCCACAGTCCCTCAAAGTAGTACTAAATGGATCTCTCTTAACAACTTCATCGGTGAATTGCTTAATGCTCCACACAGCTTTGCATAAGAACCAGTGTTGGTAAAGATCCTTAGATCCATATCCTCTAAATATAGGTAACCTCATTTCATCTTCCATTGATTTTCCTTGGTTTCTCGACTGAGTTTGTACTAAACTACTTGTGATAGTACTCTGAGTGCTCTAATTACTCTGGTTACTCTGGTTACTCTGGTTACTCTAGTTACTTAATGATCCTAAAACAACAGGACGAGTAGAAATACTTACTTCGACAATAGGTGCAGTACTTGCATTTCTTGGTTTGTCTCAGCGAAGTTCTTTAGTATATAATTCCTCTTCCCTTGCGAACTATGAATACTCTTCGTCTAATTTCTCTTCTTATTCGATACTGTAGAATCCTACGTATTGTGCTACTGGCCTGTAACTCTGCTTAAATAGTTTCACGATAGGAATCTTTCTGAATGATATCCCACTGCATGTGTGTCCAGCCTCTGTGTCACTCTCGTTGTCTAAATTCTTGAACATTAGCTTTCACATCCAACTGATTATTGTATATTCAGGATATTCCTCTCACCCAATAGAATCTTAATCTTTAACCTCAAAAAATGTAAACACTTTCCTCTAGGTCCCTTGAAGAAATACATCTCTGCTTGACTATATGATTCTACTTTGTCAATAGAAAATTCAATGATGTACCCTCCAATAATGTTGTTAAAGCAGAGATCAACTACCCTTAACACAATGTTATCAACTTTCTTGACTTTCTTAATCAACGTCGATGTCCAAACCACAGGTGGTCTAGATCTGATTTCAAACTGAGTGCCTTCTAGCCTAGCTAACCATTCGTAGAACTCCTGATGAACTTCAACAAAGAAAATCTCATGGACATCAACAAAGATGTACCTTCCCAACTAGTCTTTTGTACTAATGTTAGGGTTCTTGTTCTGAGCTATGACGAAGTACCTTTCCTAATCTTCTATCCACTTCTGAATTTATGTCTTCGATGGAAACCACCTTGACATTCCCTCAAGAAGATCCTAGTCCCGACAATAGAACCATTTGTTGGCACAAGGGTAGACCCAGTGTTCAACTCTAATAGTGCACCAATAAACCCTAACTACTGGCCCTTACAAAAATAGTTGCGAAGAAAATGAAGTCTCACCTGAAGTACGAATAGGGAGGTTGTAGGACATAGGTGTCTACAACCAGAGGAAATGCAAGAGGATTCCAAAACAACAATGCAAAATAGCCCAGATATTCTTAACAATATTATTCTTAACTTCGCAAAGTAAGTTATATATTCTTATCTTAAACATAAAGAATAACAGTGCAATAACATCATAAAAGGTAGTAAATAACAAAGCATCAACCATTTGGAACAACAAGATTTTACGTGGTTCACCCTCTCCCTAGGGCTATGTCCACATAATTGTGTTTATTGATAGAATAGATGAAAATATATAGTTCTATTTGTGCACTCAGTTGCGGATCCTTCTCTCTCTCTTCTTTATCTCCTAACCCTGTGCACCCAACTGCAGAGTTGATCTTCACACCCAACTGAAGACCCAAAAATACAAGAATACTTTAAAACATAACACTTATACATCTTAACACCACTATTGACCCCCTCTTCTCAACTCTTCTAGACCTCTATTTATACATTCCATGACTCTTAGAAAACCCTAGATCGAATCCCAGGTGACAAAACCCTAGATCCACATGGCCAAAACTCTAGGTCCACATAACCCTCTTTTTAAGGACTTCGCCGACTTGTTCCTCCTTCCTTTGTGCGAGGTTCTCCAAAGCACCCATTAATGTCTTCTTCTTCTTGCTTACTTGTCCATGATTTATCTTCTTTACTCTGTTGTATTCTCTTTCAACGACTTGTTTTCCTTTACTTCGTTCCTTCCTTTATTCTTCATTAACTACTTCGGCCCTTCCTCAGTTTGTGTGCCTTCCGTGCACTTCATACTTTGTATTTATTCTTCCTTAATATTTTCTTTCTTCCTTAATACATGACCAAGGACCAACACTTTTCTCTTCAACTTTGTTTACTAATGATGTGGATGTTTCTCTCCCTTCAATGTTCTTGCTGAGCTTGATGATTTGAACTCTTAATGTGACACCTTCTTCTTCAAGATTCTCAAACTCTTCTTATTTCTTCATCATCTGAATCCTCATCACTTCTTTTGTTCTCTTTTCTTCTTCAAGTTGCATCTTAAAAGTGATTCTTTCTTCTTCAAATCTTCTTTACTCTTGAACAAATTATGCTTCAAGCTGATATAAATCCTTAGTTCTTTCCCTGAGATGATCTGTCAAAATATTCTCTCTCTTCTATGTTTCATTTCTTTGTGCTACTATTCTGGCTTCCAAACACTTCTCCTCTTCCAACTGGATTTTTTATGATTCATCAATTCTTCTAGCTTCTTGGGATTCTTCGAAACTTTCTTGAGAATTCTTCTTGACTAATTTTTCTTCAAGAGACCTATTTTTCTTCCTTTCTATTATCAATTTGTCTAAAGAAATAATCAATTCTACTTCACGGTCTACTATGCCTTATTCAAAATATTCATCTTCTGATTCTATGTGACATGCTTCACATATTTCTTCTTGTTATATACATGTACCTTCTTTAGCATTCTCTGGCTCTGTGAGAAAAATAGATATTATGTAGCTTATCCCAAAGTTCTTCAGATGATGAATATTTTCCCTATTTCTCTTTTACTCAATCAAGTAATCCTTCCAAGATAAAATTCATTTATGTTTTGTTTTTGTTTTTCATTTCCTTCTTGGATGCAGTCTCTGGTGGTTTTTGTGTGGCGATGTATCGTGTAAAAATTTATTACCAAACATCATATCAATGTTCCTGTAAAAATGTTTTCGTCATGGTACTCCACATTTCATACTTTTGAGCATTATGACCATTAGATTGTGGTATTCCATTTTTATACAAATTTTTACTCCCCATAATCTACCTTCCAATTGCTAAACTATTCCCTTAAGGAACGAGATCTGATACCAATTGTTCAACACTCTTCAACCCACACACAACAATAGGAATATAATCCTTTAGTGATCTCAGTGTTGACAAAGAGGTTGCAATCAAAACATTTGTTATACAAGCTAGGACCATTATGCAATTGTATGGTGTTATAGCCCTTCCATATCTGACCACATTATGGAATCAAACATGGATAACTCTATTGGAATCCATTTTTATAGTATGAGTATGTAACATACCCGACCACCCATAGGTCAAGCTACATTACCTAAATAGGTTGCAACACACCCAACCACCTACAGGCTAGGCACGTTGTAGTCCCAAGACTCAGTTCTCTGATCCAAATTCGAAAACAAATGACTTCTCAATAATGTTATAAGCATGCATACAACATGCATAAGACAAGATACATGCCACAACATAAAAGAGATAAACATTGTGCCATGCACAAAAAATAACTAGTAGACGGACACATTAAAATACATATCTCAGAGATAATTAAATACACAATGTAATACATTAAATAGAAAACACAGAGAGTGCTTATCTTTGTAAGTAGACGTTCACCAATTGGCTATAGACCAAGGTCATTCCTCCCAACCATGGATCTTGTTGTTCATTTACTCTCAACAATAGGTCACCCCTGAACCATGGCTATGAATCCACAAGGATGGGTCCTAGGCCATGCCTAAATACACAGTAGTTGTCTAAGTAGCTCTTAGGTTTCTCAACCTCACAACAATCCTAAATTCCATCTCTCTTTCCCCCTTAGCCTGCACAACCCTAAGAAATGAACACCTTTCTCTTCCATACAGTCCCTGAGGCTATTCCATTTCTCCCTAAGGCTCCAATGCTATTAGCAAGGAAATCTACCTGTTGGAAATTCCAAGGACTCTTAGTTGTGGATAGTTCCATTCAAACTTCCATCAAGTTCATGCACACAGGCATCCATTCCCTCTAGGAATGACCAATAAATCATTACAACCATTCAACGATTGCTCTCCTCTTCCTGCCATTCATTTCCATTCTCAGCCCAAAAGCACACGAACCAACAATAGTGAGTGAAGGGGAAGAACAACGAGGGGCAAGAGGAAGAAGATGAACTGAGGGAAGAACAATTCATCACCTTCTTTCCTATCATAGTCTAGTACTTTTCTAGATCTTCTACATTCATCGTTTTCCTACAATATTTCAAATTAGTGAGCATGTTAGTTCAAAATTTGTGCATAAAATTCTCATTCTTTCTCATATTATAAGAGTAATTTTTCATATACAATACTTATCTATGTGGTTCATGGATCTGCATCCATATGGTTGTCTTGTTAACTTGGCTCACTGTTTTCCTTAACGTACCCATTGTGTGCATGATCGCAATCGATGGTTTAAAAAAACTATCAAGGTCTCCTCTTCCTTGCATTCACTCACCCTCCAAGCCCAGGCATCCCCTTCTTTGTTATATAGTCCCTTGGGTGATCTATCTTGCCTTGCCAAGGTTTTCTCGCATAGGAAGAACTACCCATCGTGTGCATGATCCCAATAGTTTACAAGAACTATCATGGTCTCCTCCTCCTTGAGGTCACTCACCCTCCAAACCCAGTCTCAGGCATCCCCCTTTGCTACTATACAGTCCCTCAGGTGATCCATCTTGCCTTGCTAATGTTTTCTCGCACATGAAGAGCTCAGAGACTCTATCGAGTCTTACAGTCGAGGCATCCCTCAGACTTTCTTGTTGAGGCATCCCTTCGGCATTGTGTTACCTCAACACAACATATTATAGGCGATCATGGCTTACCACAGGGTCCTCATGGCTCAACAGTAGCCTTTTGCATGCTTTCCAGCTTGCATATCCAACATATATTTTGTATTATACACATACAATCATCATGAGATATCAGTATAACCATTTCAAACATAAATGCCAAATCTATTTTATATAGGAAAAATAAAATTTTCCAAGGATGATCTTTCTTCTCATAATGGTTGGCTCTGTAGCTGTAGACATCAGTCTTCCTTATGGGCTTACATTCTTGCCATACCCAAGACCATTCTACCTACAAATTCTTCAATTTACATTCAGCCAAAACAATTCGTTAGTAATTATCAAATCATAATTCCCAAAATTGTTTTATGTAGGAAAAATAAAACTTATAGACATGAGGTTCTTCTCATAACAGTCTGACTCTTGCAGCAATAGGAATTGGTATTCTTTATGGTCTTACAACACTTCCATATCCCATAACCCTTTCCTCCTACAATTTCAACATTCCTCACACAAACAAATTGTCAATATCTCATGTACAAGATATATATTTTCATCGAAACGATTCAAAACAAAGTCACAAAGTGCTCTTAGAATTGTCTACAACTAAAATTCAATTACTTCTATTAATCCAACTATCAATTGGAATGAACTCATAATTACATACAGATGTATTATCATTCACACAAAATTTTCATAACGCCATGGTTAATAAGATAAAAATCAATGTGCCAATACCCATGGTCACATATACACAATGCATCCATGCATTGAGTAGATAATACCATATAACTATGTCATGTATTCCACCATGATGAGTTGGAAGGTCTGGCCAATGATTCAAACCATCATCCACACACTTCCTACTGCTTGCCTAACTATTTGGTTACCTTCCTTTTCCACCCAAACACAACACCAAGAATATAATCCTTAAGTTCTCTTCAGTGTTGGCAAAGAGGTTGCAATCCAAACACCAGATATACAATATATACCATCGAGCACTCACATAGTTATATGGCCCTTCCATATCCAACCATATTATGGTCTCACACATGACTAGCTCTATGGATATTCATTGTTATATAAGGAGTAGGTCTCCTAAATTAACCTAGTTATGATCCCATAACCAATCATAACATAATATGCAACTAACATTTTATCTAAGTGCATTTTAGCATCAACAACACTTACACACTTTAGGCCTTCGACCATTACATATAAATTTAAATACTGAAAATTAACTGAGGGAATCCTTACCTCGATTCCCTTCAACATGTATGCATAAATGAAAACTAAATGCATACATGCTTGGTTGTTACCAACCTACTTGTTGTTGTTTGACCAACTGATATTTGTAGAATCTTACATAGTTCCCTATTCATTATTTTGATCACCATTCCTTCCATCCTGATGGGTCTTCACCTTGATGGAAATTATAAGCAACAACAACATCCACATATTTAACCCTGCTGTATCATTTTTCCTGAATACATAATCTATCCTTTAGTCATACTCAAACATTATTTCATAATAACAGACTATTCTAAGTTCATCAGCATGTTATATGCATATCCAAGCATGTACATATTCAAAATTACACATCTATATGCACCAAGCACTTACTGTCAGCATGCCTACTAATGCATATGCAATTTAACTTCATTGCATGATTCATGCGCTCTAGTGCATTTCTGTTTCAATTCACTTATTTATTTATCTATTTCTGTTGTAGTTAGTTGTCCTTGAATTCCTTTAGATCCTTGATGCCTTGTGTTCTCCCGTTCTTCTCATCTGCACTATGGTTCCTTGGGTCTGAACACTTTTCCAGCCATGTTCCACCTCGCGATTATTTCCCACTTAGTACATCATTCCACAATGGGAATCCATTTTCATTGAGTGCCACTTTTGAAGTGAGAGAGAATTCCAATTCATTTGCATTGGCATCTTGCTTCTACTATGAACTCTGATATCAGAAGTGGATTTATTTCACATTTAATATTTTAGATAGTAGATAAGTCATATCTAACAAATCCTTCCCTGGAACTCCTATGATTGCCACATAGAGATTATTCACACACCACCTTTTAAGATCTTTGTTTCCTTCCACATCAATCTTGCAACTGTCTACACATCTCTACTTTCAAGGCTATGGAGACTTACTTTTCCTTTCTATGCCCATTAATGACATTATTCACCTTCTAGCTTCATGTTCCATGTGAGGATTGTTTCTTTTGTAGTACCTCATCCAACTTTTGTAAACAAAGTCATGCCTCCATGGCCTGAAAATATGATCATATTCTTGATTTGATCCAGTTATACCTCTAATCCTCATAAACCTACAAGCAACCATCTTGTTAGAACTATACATATCATACAAAAATTACCAATTAAATTTACAGGTACCTTTTTCTGTTTAATTTATGAAGAAAATTGTATCAATTGTAACAGTTATCCAAAAATATAATGATCCTGGGGCATTCGCCTCTGAATGATCTTCCAAATGACTAAAGATTGCCCCAAACGGATATCGGAGTTGAAATTTAGGCTCCCTAGAAAACCACTTTCATCCCCCTAAGATGATATAGAAAATAAAAAACTGCAAAGGTGCTTCCTTCAAACCAAGTTCCACATGACAATGACTAGAAACCATGGCTAGAAACCATGGCTAAATCCTTCCTAGTGTTTTTATGTCTCAAAAAAACCAATTCGACCATTGGCCCTTATTCCCTCAGCTCTCAACTGCATGTGACAATGGTCATGACCCTGTTCTTAGCTGAAAAAGAATTTATCCAGAGCTTTGGGACTTCAGAACTTCAAAAACTTCAACCAGGACCCGATCAATGGTCCTCATCCTTATTCATGATCAATGATCGAGATCCACATCGGAACTCCATGCTTTGGAAGTTTCAACTTTTGACCTCCAATTTCCCCCAGAGTACTTTCTACCCTAAGTTTGGAATTAGGCACAACACGTCCTCCTAAAATCAATGGCTCTTGTCCACTTCGAGACTTTGACCTTCAGATGTTTCAACTTTGCCCACATGCTTCCTCCCAGAACACTTTTACCTAGAGTTCACGATCTGTCGATGTGTGTGCTCCCACAGATCAACAATTGTGGATTGCTTCAGCTCTTCGGGCTTTGGGAGTTTCAAAATCTACGCCTTCAATTTATCTCGAGTTTCTTTCACCCAAGGTCTATGATGCGTCGACATGTGTCTCTCATATATCAACAATTGTGAATCAATTCGGCTCTTTGGGCTTTCGGAGTTTAAAACTCTATGCCTTCACTTTCTTCTAGAGCATCGATCCTTCGAACGACTGTGAGATCTATTGCCGCATGTCTTCTAGGATCAACGGTAGATATGCACTCTAGCATTCAGGCCTTCATGAGTTCTTGACCTAATGCAAATTGTCACATATTTCTCCTTCAGAGTGCCTAGGCTTCGAACTGCATGATCCGTTGTCATGTGGTGATATACTAGAAGTGGACATGTGGCCCAATCGGGTAGGTGACACATGTCACCTTCTAACTGACATTTCAATACTCCATAGGCTCAAAATGTACTGACACATGGCACACATCCCATGTGTCCACGTCATCCAAGGTGATGTCCACAAGCCATGTCACTTCGAAAATTCCAGGGTCCACATCACCTCTTGGTGATGTGATCGTGCCCCACCACTTCGGCTCTTTAGGCTTCGAGACTTCAAGAGTTTCCATACTAGCACACTTCCACTTCTTCTGAAATCGGATTTCCCAAACTGGCCAATCTGTTGCCATGTGTCCTCCTAGATCAAACGACCCATATTAACCCCGAACTTCGGTACTTCGGACGTTACTGCTGCAAGGATCAACGAATGCCATTCCTTTGGGCCTTCGAACTTTGAAAAAATCAAACTTCAACCTTTTTCTAAAATGTTTTTATCTGAATCTCTCTATCTACTGACGTGTGTCTCCTATGGATCGACAACTACGATTACTTTGGGTCTTCGTACTTTGGAGAACTCAACTCTCAACCTTCGGTTTTCCCCAAAGTGTGCAGATTTCTTTTGCATGTCCTCCTGGATCGGACGACTGCAATTCACTTCGGATCTCTAGGGTCTGAAAATCCCAATTCTCAACTTCTCCTTGCTTGCCTTTTCCCAGAGTTCTTTCACCCGGAGCACATGATTGGTTCATGCATGTCCTCCTACAAATCGGCAGTCCCCAACTACTTCTTCTCTTCAGAGGTTCGTTGCTCGACTATTAACATGTCACATCACTGCATGCCTTTCAATTTGCGGGGGAATGCATCGGTAGTTTGGAGTAACCCAGTTTTCGCCCTACAATTCTCCTAATGCTGACAGGTAACCCGTTGGTGAGACCATGGTTTGGATTTCTCGACCGCCTTGGGAAATTATCTCCCGTGAAACTTGGTACCCCACAATGCCTCATGTCCGTTGATCTCACTCTCCAATGGGATCTGACGACTATGACCTTAACCCTTTCTTCCTTTACATCGGATGACCCATGTTCACCTGTCCTCCGATCCAACGATCTCGTATCTCTCATGATCCTACAGTGGCGATCGATCTCAAATTCGAAGGGGACGGTCATGATCCTTCGAACCCCTTACACGGGCCTCTTACGTTCTATCTCTTGCGTAGATTCTGCAATGCCATTCCTCCTAAGATTTTAAACTTCATGGTCAAAGTTCGATCTCGACCCTGAGACTCTGACTAAGTAACCCGGCCCATATCGGCCCGGTGTTGCAATTGGGAGCTTTGATACCATTCTGTAACATACTTGACCACCCAGAGGTTGGGCTACGTTACCTAAACAGGCTGTAACACACCCAACCACCGTTAGGCTAGGCACGTTGTAGTCCCAAGAATGAGTTCTCTAATCCAAATTCAAAAACAAAGGACTTCTCAACAATGTTAGAAGCATGCACACCACATGCATAAGACAAGCTACATTCCATAACAAAAAAGAGATAAACATCGTGCCATGCACAAAAAATAACCAACAGAAAGGCACATTAGAATACATATCTCAGAGATAATTAAATACATAATGGAATACATTAAACAGAAAACACAGAGAGCTCTTATCTTTGCATGTATATGTTCACCAACTGGTTGCAGACCAAGGACGTTGATATTCATTTACTCTCAACAGTAGGTCACCCCCGAGCCAGGGATATGAATCCACAAGAATGGGTCCTAGGCCAAGTCTAAATACATAGTAGTTGGCTAGGTAGCTCTCAGGTTTCCCAACCTCACAACCATCCTAAATTCCAGCTCTCTTTCCCCCTCATCCTACACAACCCCCAAAAATGAACATGTTTCCCTGCCATGCAGTCCCTTAGGTTGTTCCATTTCTCTCTAGGGCTCCAGTGCTACTAGCCAGGAAATATCCCTACTGGAAATTCAAAGGACTCTTAGTTGTGGATAGTTCCATCCAAACTTCCATCAAGTTCATGCACACAGGAATCCATTCCCTCAGGGAATGATCAGTAAATCATTACAACCATTCAATGATGGCTCTCCTGTCCCTACCATTTGTTTTCATTCTCATCCCAAGATCACATGGACCAACAATAGCTAGTGAAGGGGAATATGAACGAGGGGACAAGGGGAAGAAAATGAACTGGGGGAAGAATGATTACCTAGCTTCACCCTAAGCCACCCTCACACCACCATTCATATCCATGCTTAGAGCAAGAGCATACAAATGTAGCAAGAGTAAGGATCCCCAAAAATGAAGAGTGGGAAAGGTGTAGTCAATGAAAGAACAAGAACAAATGGACAAGTGAACCCCCTACCAAACCAAAGATGGGTTTATATAACTACTTGGAAATCAAGAACCACATGGCCTCCCCCAAGAAGCTCATGTAACCCCCCCTTTTTGTCCATAAAATCAGTTATGGGTAAATAAAAAAATAAGAACAAGAATTAACCCCTCAAGCTCCCTCTCTCATGGAATCATAGCCCCCTATCTCTTTTTTCCTTGTCGGTCTTGCATCTAGCAGTGTATTTTATTAATGTATAGGAAGAGTTACATTTCCTAGGAACTTTGGCCCCTTTTCAACTTTATTGGCTCACCGACCTAAGTCATATTTACATAATACATTATAGTTTTTAAGGGTTAGAACCAGGATGTTATAGAGTATGTCTCATGATTTTACCTCATTATGATATCATAACCAACATAAAATTCCACTAAATGCTATATAAATTCACTCAAGCATTAAAAAACACTTGTATACTCAAGGTCCTTTGTCTTTCACATCAATTTAAATATTGAAATTTAACTGAGGTATTTCTTACCTGAATTCCCTTCATCATTTATGCATCATAAGAAACAAAATGCATACTTGCATGGATGTTATCAATTACTTAATGTTACATGATCAATTGGTATCTTGCAAAAGCACGTAGGCTCCCTTCATCAACCTTTTGATCAACATTCTTACCATGCTCCTTTGTCTTTATATGGATGGTTTTCATACATAGAAGTAGCATCATCATTATATTTAACCATGCTATAATCATTTTTCCTGGATATTTAATCCATTATTAGTGATACTCAATTACCATAACATCATTATTTCACATGTAATATAGTAGTAGAATATTCTTAATCTACAAGGATGCTATATGCATCTTCAACATTCCCTCATGCACTAATGAACATTAATATGCACCAATAGATCAATATTATCATACGTACTAATTCATATGGATTTTATCTTGATTGTAAGCATTATGCATCATTTCCATTATGCATTGTAGTGCATATCTATTTGAACTCCCTGTGATCCATGTAGTTGTCCTTGAATCCGTCTAGATCTTTGCAACTCTATGAACCATCGTTCCACTCATCTATGAAATTTTTTCCCCTTCTTTGAAAACTTATTTATTCAATTAATACTTTCCCATTCTACATTTCTAGCCAATATTCCCTATTTGAAACTACCTCTAATTAGGTAACCATGTTCCATGTTTACCTTTTTGGAACCTTCTGACACCTTGGAATGTGATAGTTCATATCGTTCCATCACCTTGATACTACATTATATTTGAATCGTATTGACCATTATCATTATGTCACACCTTGTCATTATCTCTAGTTTTCCATTGACTTTGTTAAAATTTAAAATCTTCTCTTCACTACATTTAGTGATTCACTATGAATCCCTATTTTATCCACTTGATACCAACCCTCTCCCAATGGAATGCTACGTTTTTCCATTGGCACTTTTGAGTGAGTGGGCCTTCATTATTATATCCCTCAAATTCTTTTACCTTTAACCTAGTTCCACTACATGTTATCTAATAACATTAGTGGATTTCTTTCTCCAAGTAATTTTAGAAAAAAATAGCTAAATCATAGCTAGGAATTATTTTCTAGGCACTCATATGCTTACACATAGAGATGACTCACCCATTTCATGAGTCACACCTCACCTGATGAGATCATTTCTTTTCTTTTTCAACAATTTTTGCGACCTTCACTACATTTCTACATTCAAGGCTATGGAGTCCTCCTGAACTCCATGTGCATGCTAATGGCATTCTTCACTTGTTAGTTTCATGTTTCATATGAGAATCACTATTGATATTCCTTTGCAAGCAATTCAAAATCTATAGTAGCTAAATATTAATACATCATCCCAAATATTAATGGAACAACATTAACACATTAACAATCAATCACGATGCAACGCCGACACATCATCACCATGAATAATGATACACATATCGACACATTATCAGAAATAAATACTAGCCCTTAATTAGTGCACTTATACAATTAATGATGACACCTAAACAATATGAATCAAAATTGTTCAACTCATCTCATGAGGATAATCATCAAATAACACCAAGACACATGAGATAACATACGATACTTAAGGATCATAAAGATAACCATAATAATTACATAAGCTACTATCCGCCTAACCTACCCTGCAAGGTTAGGACCTTCATGACACATAAGAAAATCTCAAGCCTAGGTTCCAATTAATTTTAACCATTTAATGTCTCAAGGTTAGCGACTATTCTGAGGAACAAGGAGGTGTCTACATCCCACTGAAACAATCAACCTGAAACTAAAAGATCAAAAATCAATCTCACTAACCAGATTCATGGTGCATGAATAATAAAGTTACAAACCATCACATCAATTATTTAATGGAGCAAGAGAATCAAATTTCTTAATAAATCATACATCAACTTAATTTCATGGCGCAAAAGTGAACTAAATACATAATCAATCCACATTAAATTAAGTCACAAGAGTAAAACAATAATAAATCAAGCACATACCCACTTCATGATTAACACAAGAGTAATTATCAACTTAAACAAGGCACAAAGGTAATCACCAAATATATCTCCAAGGCACAAGTAATCTAACAACAACCAATCATACATTGACATCATTTTTTATCCCTTCTTCCATCCCAAAGTATGATTCTTTAAACATATACATTAGTACCATAACACAAATTCCTTCCTTCTATCTCCAAGAGTAAGGCTAAATCTATCTAAAGGAGTCTTAAACCCATAAATGTTTTAGTGTGAAGGCTACCTATACCTCTAAAAGAAGTTAAATTTTTTGAAGTCAAGAATTATCAAACTTGGGGATTTAATTTCAATGAAAATACCCAAGTTAAAAGGGTCTAAAAGAATCTCCTAAATCAAGACTAAAACTTAAATTGTACAAGAGAAGTTTAGTATGTTAAAAGATTTCAAATTTGGGTAACGAGTTACTAAGAAGTTGCAATTAACCTGGGATAATCCCTTCTCCAAAGGGGCCACTCACTTACAATCAAGGGAGGATGGCTAACCTTCTAAAACTAAAACCTTAAAATACTTAACAAGGCATTTTATTTTCCAAAGAGAGTGTAACCCATATTAGATATGTCGTTACATCTGGATTAAACTTTAATTTATATACGAGTAACTTTTACAAAAAGGTGGAAATAGATCAAGATCTAAGATTTAGATAAATAAAAATACTAAGATTAAAGAAACCTATGAGCGCACCACCTACAAGTAACTGGCTATGGGGAACAAAAGTAAAACTTGAATATTAGTTTTACTAGTTTTTCGCCCTAGCGGTAGGGAAGAGATTTCTCCTAAGATGACTTCCAACGGTCATAAGCATGAAGAATCCATCCCTATAAATCAAGCATTTATTCCGAGAGTCCTTCCGAGGGTTTAACACAACAATAAATAAAGTCCTGGGCGCAACAACAGTTTCACAACCAAAAGGGCGCTGTGGGAAACTTCTGCAAGTCTCATCCAGGGGCAGCTTAACTGCAGACTAAATTCAACGCCATGCCAGAACTTAATCAGACCATACCCTAATAAATATATTGTCACATCTTGCACTGAAAACATGGAGATCTCAAGAACCTAAAGCTGTGGCGTCTCAGGCCTAAATTAAATTCCTGGTGATAATATCCCAACGAAGAGCGTTAAGTTACAATGATAATTCGAGGGTTTCTTAGTTGCGTTCAAATTTTATCCTGTAAAATTTATTTTAAAACAGAGGTCAGTGAATGAGTTGAAACTATAAGCACATCCAATTATCTTGAGGTTAAGCGTCAGTTAAGCGTAGTAACACCCAAGTCTTAGAGCTGATAAAATCTTAGCCGGATGTAATGATTCCTAAATACTATTTACGTTTCCTTCCACAAGTCTGCCACAACGGGGATCCATTCCAGAACCGTCTGGCATACAGATTGGCACGATGGTGACGTACAGTGACCCAACCTGAAGGCATGCTAATCACAACTAGTAAAAATAGATCATGATGAGCTTGAAGGAAAGTGCCCAAGATGACAACGAAATTTAAGATGGGAAAAATAAGGCTAAGCGGTAAAAAGAAATATGAGCGCAATATATATGAGGTGTGAGAATAAAAACACACAGTTATTTCCCTTAAATAGTAGAGGATACTGGAAATGAATGCGTGGAAACTCTCCAGCCAAAACGCAGAGGTACAACCCCTAAATCGCAGGGAATACAGAAGGGATGAAAGAAAGAAAAAAAAAACGAAGTAAGAGGCTGGGCGAGGGTTCAGTGATAGCAAGCTACACTTGGGGCACCCGAAAAACGTGACATCAACTCTCCTCGAGATTAACAACCAAGAAACAACGAACAAGAATTATCAACAAGCACAATTCAAGTGATAGCCAACCGATGGGAGCTCTGTGGGAAAAGGGGTCTCCCCTTGAGAAAATTAAAGAAATGCGTCGAGCACAAGGTAATTCGCATGGAGGTCAAAGGGTAAGCGCATAGAGAAATACCGGTTGCTGAGGTTAAAACGAATGAGAAATTCTAGTTATGTTGAGGTGAACACTAAGGGAATCAGTTTAGCGAGGTTAAAGAAAGGCGAGAGTAGGGATAATTCCGCCGAGATAAAATCGCACAAAAGGGACCTGTGTGCTGCGCTCACACTGCTCTTGGTCTTTGAGTGAAGGCGGTAGGTGGAAGCACGAAATTTGATTTGTAAAAGCACCAACGCGCAGGGATTCATCCGGGAGAGAAAAACATTGATGCAAGAGCATCGTCAGCAAAGCCACATGGGATGAAATCACACCTTTTGAGTAAAATTTTAAATTTTGAAAGATGGCATATCTCAAAGAATTTCTTAGTAAACGATGAATTAGAGAAGTTTTAATGATCTGAGGTTGATCGATGGCGTCAAACCAGGAGAGATCAGATCGTACTTGAGTTATTTGATTTTGGTGTGGATCTGAACATTCACCTTAAATTGTTTGTCACAAACATTTATTGTAATAGGACTATGTAGCTGTAATCTTTTACTTCGATCAAATAGATAGTTGGAGGGAACCCTAGAGGACCTCTTGTATAAGTAGATGCATTGTATGCCTGAATACAGATGGTCCACATTAGTAGGAAATATTTGTTATTGAATGTAAGTTTTTTTTATCAGGGTTGTATTCATTTTACATCTGAATGAATATAATAGAGGGATATTGACCCAACGCATGGTGTTGCTATTGTTTACAGTTTCTGTGTTATTTTTTGTTTTCATGAATGAATGAGTTATGTTATTGAGTATATGAAATTGTGAAGTATTTGGATAAGTTTTAATTGTTTCTCTTCGTTTAGTTCATGCAAGGTGTGCATACAGTCTGCAAGGATTGCATTGATAGAGTCTATTTTGACTTCGAAGCTGAGAAGAGATAACGTGAAACTTGCATTTGCAAGGAGCGCAAAGGGATTGTTGCAAGGTGTGCATAGTCTCCCGCAAGAAGCGAATTCTTTCGTAAGAATCTGTTGCAAGGCGTGCACAGATTCGAGGTTTGACTAAGTGTCGAAATGAGTTATCGGTCAAGATCCGTCCAGGAGGGAGCGATCTAGGAATATTGCACGATCTTTAAGTCTCATTGTGCAAACAAGAATGAGGAATTTGTCAAAGTCCCAAAGAGGTTAGGGACCATCCATCATCAAGAGGGACAGGTGGTGTAAGATCTGCAACTTCGGGTGAAAACACACCGGGAGAAAATGAGTATGCAGAATCTGAAACTCTCGAACCCCAAAGAGACGAAGCGATTTATAGTCATCGATCTGTAGGGGACACACGTCAACAAATCATTGACTTTGGGTAAAAGCACTACGGGAGAAAGTGAGTGCAGAGGAGTTCAAACTCTCGAAGCCAGAATAGTCGAAGTGAATCGTAGTCGTCAGATCTAGAAGGAAATGTGGAAGAGATACGTGAACTTCGGGTGAAAGCGCTCCAGGAGAAAGCGAATGCAGAGAGTTTGAAACCTCCAGAAGGTCGAATAGCTGAATTGGTTTGTGGTCGTCGAGCTATGGGAGGAACACATTAATAGATCGTGAACTCCGGGTGAAGGCACTCTCGAATAAAGAAAATACAAAGAGGTTGAAACTCCTGAAGGCGGAAATCCCGAAGTGAGCCAAGACCGTTGATCGGGAAGGACGCGTGGTGCATGATCCTCAACTTCGGAAGAAAACACTCTGGGGAAAAAAGTTGCAGGAACATCGAAACTCCCAAAGGCTAAAGTATTGAAGTGGACAAGAGCCATTGGTTTGGGTGGATGCATCGCGCGTGATCTAGAACTTTGGGTACAAAGTACTCTGGGGAAGAGAAGAGGTTGGAACATCCCAAACTCTCGAATATCGAAGAGCCAAAGTGATTTGCAGTCGTCGGCCTGTGAGCAGAGATTGATGGTGGGGAATCATTTTGGAGCACCGAGGTGAAATTAGCAGGCGTGCTAGTTCACGACCCTAAATTCACCAATGTCAATGATTTCGATGGGTCGGGGGATCAACGATCACTATTAAACTGAGTTGGGCGAGTACTTTTCTGATTGCGGAGATTGAGCCCTCCGATAAAGAGCGAGCATGTTGGTGCCCCAAAATCACTCTAGACCGTTGATCTAGTCCCGGTTAAAGGTTCTAAAGTCGCGAAGCACTAGGAGGTTAAGTTGGTCATAGCCTGAAGTCCCATGCAAAGGAGGGATAGTGGAAAGATCTACCGCCTGTCAGTGTTGAGATTTGAAAAAGTGCTAAGAAAGAAGGGCCTGTGGGCACCATACGACCTACACCTTGGGTGATATTAGGACATGTGTTTGATTTAGTTTGAGACCAGTAAGGTATTGAGGAGCTAATCCAGCTCAAGGATATTAATATCCTTGACTGAGAGGTCACGCGACCCCGAGGGAGAGTAGGGGGGTGTGCATCAAGTGGTATGAGAGCCTGATTTTGTTTCAAGGAGCCAAAAAGAACTCAAAGTTGTACTTCGTGGGTGAGAAAAGGTCAGCACATTGTCGCCTAGGAGATGAACATAACCACATGTAGCTAATTGAGATGTCTAAAGGGAAATGAGATAATTGTGTGCAATATTGGAATCGATGGAAACAACGCATAGGAGAGCACCTGACACTGGAGACGTCAGCGATGTAGAAAGTGAAGAGATAACGGTAGAAGGGGAAGCTCAAGGGGGAGATGCTGCCGAAGAATGTTTACTGAAAGTTGTTGTCAAGTTGGGAGCTAGAGAGAAAATAGACATCCTAATGTCTGAATGAAATTTTTATGCTGAAGAGTTCTCGGAATGGTTAAGGTCCATGGACAAGTATTTCGACTATGAAGATGTCAATGAGAAGAAGAAGGTGAGACATGTTGTCACTAGGTTGTAAGGACATGCAACGTTGTGGTGAGATGAACTATAGGCTGACAGATGAAGAAAAGGTAAGAAAAAGATTAAGAGTTGTGATAGAATGGTAGCCAATATGAAGGTTAAGTTCATGCCCAAGGATTATCAGATAAATTTGTTCAGAAAGATGTAGAACCCGAGACAGAAAGGAATGATAGTGAAATATTACACATAAGAGTTTTACAAGCTAAACATCAGGATTAGACATAGGGAGAGATATGAAGAGAAAGTTTTCAGGTACATAAATGGCTTGAGATATGAGGTCCAGGATGAAATCATCATGATGTTAATGAGAATAGTAGAGGAGGCATATCAATATGCACTGAAAGAAGAGGAGAAGTTCTCTAGAAAACAAAGACAATGAGCCAGAGGTAGAATCTCAAACAGAGGTAAAGGAGTTTCCCATGATAAGACACAGAAGCCCAAGGGTGAGGATGAGAATATCCATAGTCACTGAGAAAGAGGAGGAAGCTCTAGAAGGAAACAACCTGGTGGAAGAAATTATTTTTCAAGAGGAAGAGGAAGAAGGAGAGGAGGAGAGATAAGATGTTATACCTGTGGAAAACTAGGACACAAGGCTTAGGAATGTCCTGAGAAAAATAAAGGAGGAGGTGAAACTCACATTTCAGAAGCACAAAAAAGGAATGTTGAAGTTTAAGGTGTTGAGGATGGAAACTATTTGATGCTGAGGAAATTTCTTTTGAAGCCAAAACTAGAAGTTGAAAAAGCAGTGCAGAGGAACAATTTGTTCAGGACAACTTGCAAGACTAAAGATAAAGTATGCAAGGTGATAGTTGACAATGGGAGCACTGATAATCTAGTATCCATAGAGATGTTGGAGAAATTGGAGCTAGAGACAATTGGACATACAAATCCATATAAGGTATCATGGTTGCAAAAAGGACACGAGGTAATGGTAACTAAACAATGCCTTGTTGAATTTAAAATAGGTGGATATAGAGATGATATTTTTTGTGATGTAATTCTCATGGATGAATTGCATGTTTTGTTGGGACGACCATGGAATCTTGACAAGAATGTCATTCATAATGGGAGAAGGAACACTATACATATTATGAATGAAATTCTAGAAGCCCTTAAATGAATGATGTGATAAGTTTTTTTTTTTTAAATTCCCTAATAAAAATAATGTCTATTCAGAATTTGTCGGAAGAACCACAGTGCTATTGATAGCTTGTCGTCGACGTTTCGGATCCACAACAGGATCCATCTTCAGGACAAAAGGCTTTTTTGTTCTAAAGATGGATCTTGTTGTGGATCCGAAACGTCGACGACAAGCTATCAATAGCACTGTGGTTCTTCCAACAAATTCTGAACAAATATCTCACCACAGAAACCTAAATGAGCAAAAATAATGTCGCCCAACCTATTAAAATTAAAACCTAGGTCTAAGTAGAACATGTGGTAAAAAAAAATATTAATAAATAAACATGTAACAAGAAGACCGGTGAGAAATTCAAACTTATTTATTAAAGTCAAAATTATAATTGAGGATTAAATTTTAAAAAGGGGTAATGGTTGTTTTTATCTACATTTGCTAATTTAATTTTTAGTTAAAAAGGAAAAATTGGTAAATGGTTGTTTTATTTACACTTGCTAAATTAATTTTTAATTAAAAAGGGAAAAGGGTAAATGGTTGTTTTATCTACACGTGCTAAATTGGTGTTTTTTAGTTAAAATGGAAAACGAGGAAACTTAAAAGAAATAGGAAGCTTAAAGAGAAAGGGAAACTTAAGGAAAAGGGGAAACATAACGAAAAAATTTAATGTCTAACTTAGTAAGGAATCTTTGTTTTGAAACTTTCTAATTATGAACTCAACTAGGAATTAAGTAAGGCGTAAGTCGTTTAAGGAGTGCAAGAGAATTTTGAGACACCGATGAGCGTTTTTAGGAATGCTCTTAGGTGGATGAGGGAAATAAAAATGTTTAACTAAATAATAAAATTGATTTTCTGGTGCAACTAGGGGATCATGCGACATATGTACGGGGGAGGTTTTTCAAAATTAATTTAATGCAAAAGGAATTTAATGAGAATTTCATAAACTAATTACTTGAAAACTCTATAAAAAGGATGGAGGAGGAGTATGGATCTGATCTTTTTTCATAACGTTACGCTGTTGAAATTATACCTTGACTGAACTTTCTCTTGTAAGAGTTGGGATACCTGGCTTGGGTAACGAGTGGTTTCTTGACGTTGCTAGGCAAGCTAGATGCTAACATTCTCTGGTATTGTGTGTGTGGTCCCTTTGCAGATCAAGGGGCTCAGGGGGAAGAAGGGTACCCCTAGCATTGGCTGGGAGGTACTAGTGAGGTCACATTGATCGAGAAGCGAGAGATGAACGGAGCACGTGCGAGACAACGACTCAGACCTTTTGCATTTGGCTATGGTACGCATGTGTATATTTGCATTGAATGGTAGTTTAAATATTTTCCCACACCTTCAATATCATACTTCTATTATGTTAAGGATTATGTTTTATTCAGTGTAACACTATCGAGAGATTACATTTTTATCTTCAACAATTTTTATTGATGAGCCCAACATTTTATGACCAAAGAACTTAAGGTCATCCCAACCTCATGCTCACTGTATTTTGAATTGATTTTCGATGGTGAACCCAACCTCTGATTGCAATGACTTCTCTGTGTTTGTTTTATTGTTTAATACGAGGAAGAATTGCGTTTTTATCTTATGTCCCTATTCCTTAAGTTATTAGTTTGTGCCTGAGCAGTTGGTCAAGAGCCGAATCAACAGTCATCACTCTGGTGTTTAAATACATATAGATTCAAATGACCTTCTTTCCCATGCATGCATAATAAGTGAAGGATAAATTTCGCCTGGTTATCTATCCCTTACTTATCTCTACGTTTGAATGATAGATCTTTGTGTTTCTTTTTCAATGATTGTCTGTTCATTTTTGTCCGTTGTTCTCTACATTTTGTTGTTCTAATACCCAATGTCTTACCTCTCTCACTCAGAGATTTACTTCCCTCATTTTTCTGAGTTTAGAACAAAAAACCCTGGCGTTATAGAATTGTTCTTGTTAACTATTAATCCAGAGTTATTGTGCCAAGATTTTGAATTCATTTTACTATTGAAATAACCATTATAGGCATAGAGATTTGAATTCATTTTTATGGTTGGATAAACCATTACATGCGTCCAGATTTTATTTCGTTTGTACTGCTAAATTAACCATTTACCTGCGTTTTTAATGAACCACGATTTACCAACGAATTTAGTTGTTGATATACTTGTGTTTTAATTTTGTTGACAACGAATAGAAATAGACAAAAATATTATAATTGGTCAAAGATATCATTGTTGACTTAGATTTATTAATGGGCATTAACCTTGATTGATTGACAATGAATATATATGATTAATTCCATTATTTAGACTGCAAATTATATGAAAGTGAATTATATGACAATGAATTATTTAGACAACAAGATATATGATCATTGCTTTATTTAGAAAATGAATTATATGACAAGAAGTTATAGGAAAGTGAATTATTTAGACAACTTTATACATGATTAATTCATTTATTTGCACAATGATATCTCATCTATGAATGTTAGTACAGAACGATAATTACACAACCTTTTTTATATGTCTACATTTTGATATGTATTAATGGATACCAATTTTTGTTATGTATTAACAACAATATTATGGATAGCATTATCTTGATAGGTAGTGATTTCTATATCTTGTTAGATAGCAATATATTAATCTTGATAGACAAGTGATTTCTATTATCAATGATAGACAACATTTTTGAATATTAATGATAGCGAAATTAATAATAAATGTTTGTATAATTGCTATATAACCGCAATAAATGTGTGTGTGTAGATTTGACAATGAATTTTATGGTAACCACAACAAATATATACCTACTTCTTAATGCAAATTATGATGATAAAAATCAGTGAATTTTTATGATAAATCTCTACCTGCATTGATTGATAAACACTGAGTTGTGTGAATTTCCTGTATGATAATTCCTTGTGTCAGATTTATAATTTTTTCTTGCATTTGATTGATAAATTCCCTGCCTTCGATAGATAAATTTGAGCCTTGGTAAATCCCTATGTTGGATTGGTAACCTATGCTTGAATTATGATTGATAAGTCTTAATTATGGTTAAGTCTATTGTACATTCTTATTTAATGCATTGATTTAATAGTACCAAGGGCAGGTCATCAATTTTCTGGTTTAAATGAGGATAAGGGAGATGTAATGAATGGCGGTAAGTTTTATTTCTAACCGTTGGTTTAATGTTATTACCATGGTTATTTATTGAGGACGATCATTGACTATAATGGTTTTGGTTTTAGTTTACTTAAATATTTATTATCATAAACCCCATAAAAGAATGATATGGTGATTAGACAAGGAGGGTATTGAGTAATAGTATATTAATGAGTGGGAATAAAAATGGAGTTCAGAGATCAACTAGTTTATATTAATTTGTTGTCTTAACTTTAAAATTATCCATGCTTTTAGTGTAATAAAATGTTCATTGATTTAGTAATGTTATAATGTTAAATCCTAGCTTGTTTGAAAATGGAATTACGATGACTGCTTTATGGTGTAATAGTTGTTTTTAAAACGTTCTTGATGTAATTTTGAGTCTTAGGAATCTTAATGAAATGAGTTATTGTCTTGCTATCCTCACAATGTAGGAAGTATTGAAGGAATGTCGATAGAATAAGGTGAAAGGAATTAGATGACCTAAGTGTTATAAATTCTTGGCAATTATAATTAATTTGGTATATCTTTATGATAGAGTTTTTCTTAAAACTACTTACTAATGAAGAATGTTTTGTAAGGAGCAATGGTGTCAATCAACTGATGTATGCACTGTAGTAGAATTTACTCTTGCGCCTTGAATACTGATAATTAATATTGATGGTTGATCATATTTATCCTTTCGCTTTAGTTTGTTGATATATGGCACTGTGTCGGTAATCATGAACTTTTATGTTCATCACGTGTCATGTTATTTATGTCAATGCATTGGCTTTATGTCATTATTGATTCGGTGATGGGTCGCATAAAATGACTTCAATTTGTGTGACGAATTTATTATCCTAAAATACCAAATTTCCCTTTTTACATTGTTGTTCGTTGTCGTCACGGAGGGGGCATTACATATGGTATCAGAATGGGTTCAACACTGCGATTTTGGTTCACCATGCTTTCCACTACAGTAAATACGTCAGTAATAACCCAACGCTAATTAGAACTTAACCTTCCCATGCGGTAAGCACAGTTATATGACATTGTAGAGATTCACGACGTGGTTCCAGGGGAGGAGGTGTGATGCCTCTAGTACCACCTGTGCCCGAGGGGTCTAAACCCTAGGGAGACGAATAGGTTATTAGGTAGGAACATATAGTTTTGGGTGAGGTGGTTGGTCTAATGAGGTCCTTTCAAGGGATGTCTGAGGCATTGATCAAAGATTTGGAGAGTGATGTGGTGAGGGAACAGACACCCCCTGAGGGTCCACTGCGTGCTCCAGTTGGTACTGGTAGCATTATGATGTAAGAGCATCACTAGTGAAGCACAAGAGTGGAGAAACGTTGGGTGCATCAGTGCACATTTTGAAATATTTTTAATTTCAAACTGATCAATGTATTAATGATATATCTGACAGAAAATTTTTAAGTTATAAATATCGTTAAATGTTTGAAGGTTGAGCCATCATGAAAGATGATGGGGGAATGTATTTTGTTTTATGGATCAGATCGTAGTACAGATTTTGAGCTTGCACTCTTATCTGTCTCACAAAATATTTATTGTAATAAGAATTAATTAGTTGATAACATTTAATTCCATTCAAGGTAGCGTAGAGTAGTTGGAGGGAATGCTCAAAGAGCACCTCTTTGTATAAATCTTAGTAATACTACCTAGTAAGGGTTGTTGATGATTGATGGTTGATAGTTGTTGTGAAGAGAGGAGAATAGAGCAACTTCTAAATCCATTTTGCATAGGTTAAGGAATGGTGAAGAACAATGTATGTATATAGTAAGTTTCAGTTGGATGAATATAACAAAGATATATTGTCCCAAATATGTGTATGGGTATGTGTCTATCTGTATGAATCATGTAACTTCTATTATTTTTCAATTGTCTATTGTTTCTATTCTTAAATCCATGACTGCATTTTCTTTGTTAAATGTATGAGTCACTGTGAGGACTAGATAAGTTTCAATTGTTTTCTTTTCATTTGAGCAAGTGCAAAGTGTGCATCGACATCCACAAGGAGTGCGCAATAGAGTCTGTTCAGAATCAAAATCTCAGAAGAGATAACAGAACTTATACGTATGTAAAGAGTGCATCGACATCTGTAAGTAGTGTGCAACAGATTTTTCATACTCGAGAGCTCAGGGAGGATAGCGTGATTCAATCAATAAGGATATAAGTGGTTGGAAGATAGTTGCAAAGAGTGAAAATTGACCCACAAAAGATAAAGTGTGGAGGAATATCTATTGCAAGGCGTGTGCAGGTCAAATTTTCAACTAAGTGTTGAAGAGATTGTTCAGAGGAACAAATCAGAGAAGGAAAGATCAGGAGGAAGAGTGACAAGACTCTTCAAGGGGAGAATTCCTTGGAGGATTCACTGAATGTCAGTGAATGAGGTATGTTCTCAGAAGGAGAGGAACGATTACAAACTGTTACATCTGGGGAAGTTACGAGGGGAGAATCGGTAAGTATTTCGGTACTTTGGATGTTCGGTAAGTTGAAAAAATTGCGGAAGCAAAGTCACAAAATTTGAAGCCATGATTCAATATCGACTGTTGATCACAGGAGAGAAAGTGGTGACAGGACCCCAGAGTTCGAAAATCGGGAGAGTGGAGATCATAAGTGAAATGCTTAGCCGACACCGTGAAGGAGGTAGACCCATGGTCCTAGCCATGGTCATTCGTGGGGGAGACTGTGTTTGTGGGTAGAACAATTTTGGATTTCATAGGGACCCAAGGATTCACTCTAACTCATAACTTCAAACGATCCAAGACTGGGAGGCCAAGCAACCCTTTTGGAGGAAAGGGGGTTTGCACTACATTCACTTTGAACTCAAGAAGGTCAATTTTTTTGAGTTCTTGGGTGCCCTAGATGACGTAGCCACTGAGGCATGGTTGGGGAATATGGAAATGTGGTTTTTTCTTTGCAACTATACCTCCAACATGAAGGTATTCATGGTGGTATTTCAACTAAAGGGGAGCGTTCTTCTATGGTGGAAGATGCTCCTATCACCATTGAACATGGTCGTCGAAGATGTGTCATGGGAACTGCTCGAGGAATGGTTCTGAGAGAGGTACCTATTGGAGGAATTTATTGAGTGTCAACTCAACTATTTCAGCACCTTGCGATAGGGAATTCATACGATGAATGACTATGAGGCCCATTTTATGGAGTTTCTTTGGTATGATCCGCACCTGAATATCGAGAAACTTATGGTCAACAATTTCATGTTTGGCCTTAATGTCAGCCTTCATGCAAAGGTTAGGATTTTGATGCCTCAAACCTTGCATTATGTCATCCGAAAGGCCCTCATAATAGAGGAGGCGCTTATCAGTGGGATTCAGAGAAGGACTCCAGTGAGACCAGTTGGGCAGGTGTCATCTAGTGCACAACAATGTCAGACACCAGCTAGACACTCACCAGGATATCGTGGATTCCAGAGAGGATCCACTTCCACTAATCCTCGATGACCAGTGCCTCAACAACGACTTCCTTACCGTATTTGACTAGACCCTTATTATTTTGATAGATATGGGTGCTACAGAGAGTTTCATTTCTAGGGAAGCACTAAAATGAATTAAGGTAAAGGTAGTCAAGCAACATGAGTTTATCTTTGTAGAAATGGATTCTGGAGCCAAATAAAAGGTTGGTGGGGAGGTTACGGGTTGTATCCTTAACCTGGGAGATTTTGTCACTAGGTCCTTAATCTTAGGATCTTATGACGTCGTGATCAATATGGACTAGTTGGAATCGCATGAGGCAATACTCAATTGTAAGAATAAATGGTTGATATTGGTCGATGATGAGGGACAAAGAGGTGTGATTGTAGGTTGGAACCATGGATTTCCATTAGGTTCATCTCTTCCTTGCAGCTACGGAAGAGTATGCACAAGGGATGTAAGATTTATGAGATCCTTGAGTTAAATCAGAAGGGAGTAGTGGAAGGTCTAGAATAGCTTCCAATGGTGAGAGAGTTTGCGGACGTCTTCCCGGAGGAGTTACCTAGGATACCGTCGAAGAGGGAATTGGAATTTAACATCAACCTAAAAGAGAGAACTGAACCGATAGAAAGAATGCCTTATCTGATGCCAACCCCAAAGTTACAGGAGTTGAGAATGCAATTGAAGGCATTGTGGGACCTAGGACTTATATGTCCATGTGTGTCACCATGGGGTGTGCTTGTTATTTTTATATAGAAGAAGGATGGGTTGTGGAGACTCTACATTGAATACCGTTAATTGAACAAAGAAACGATCAAGAATCAATATCCATTGCCAAGGATTGATGATCTGTTTGATCGGATGAAGGGTGCGATGGTGTTTTCAAAGATAGACTTGAGATCAGGGTATCACCAGTTATAGATCAAGGAAGATGACATCCCTAAGACCACCTTTAAAACAAGTTTTGGACATTACACGTTTACTGTTTTATCGTTTTTACTGATAAACGCCCCAGGGGTATTTATGAGTTTGATGAACGGGGTGTTCTGTGACTACTTGGACAAGTTCATCCAAGTATTCATTGATGATATTTTGATAATGACACGCACTTGTGCCTCGTACTACAGTGTCTACGAGAGAACAAATTGAATGGGAAATTGTTTAAATGATCATTTTCTTAATCGACTACTGGTTACTAAGGACATGTCATCTCTGGTGAAGGTATCCCCGTGTATCCAACAAAGTTCAAGGATATTATGGAATGGTCTACACCAACGAATTTCCCTGAAGTGAATAGAGTCATGGGTTTAGAAGGATATTATCGATGATTCGTCGATGGTTTTTCGAACACACCAAATTTGATTATGGAATTGCAAAAGAATAACAAGAAGTTTGTTTGGACTGAGAAATGCATGGAGGCATTTGGGAGGCTCAAGGAGATGTTGATGATAACACCAACACTAAAGGTCCCTGACATGGACACACAATTCTTTGTATGCACTGACGCATCCAAGGAAGGCTTAGGCAGAGTTTTGATGCAAGACAGTCAAGTGATCACTTACATCTCGAGAAAGTTGAGAAAGCATGAGGAGAACTATGAGACACACGATTTGGAGATGTTATCCATTGTTTATTATTTGAGATTTTGGAGACACTACCTTATTGGACAGAAATTTGAACTAAAAACGGACCACTGTGGACTACAACACATCTTTACGAAAAGCAACTTGAATGGGTGACAACGATGTTGGTCGGAATTGCTTAGCGAGTATGATTTTGAGATTACTTACATAAAGGGAATAGTGAACTGAGTGGTTGATGCATTGAGTCAGAGACTGCGCATATTTTTTGTGATGCCTCTTCAGATGAATCTACATGAAAAGATTCAAACTTTACAGTGTGACGATGGTTGGTACAAAGAGGTCAAGGATTTTATCGGACAAACACAATGATGGTACCAAAATTTGAAGGATTTATTTTGGATGACAACCAATTATTGAGATTTAAAAGTTGAATTTATGTACCGCCAAATGATGAGTTGAGAATTTTGATCATAAACGAGGCTCACTGAGGAGTGTACATGACTCACCCAGGAGTCACGAAGATGAGGGAAGACCTTAAAACCTTATTCTTCTGGAAAGGAATGAAGGCAAACATAGTGAACTATGTGGAAAGATGTCTAGAATTTTGACAGGTGAAGGATGAACATAGACATCCAATAGGATTACTACAACCACATGATATTCTAGAATCGAAATGGGAGGTCATTTCAATGGATTTCATTGTTGGATTTCCACTGATGGCAAGGATACACAACTCGATTTTTGTGGTAGTCAACACATTGACGAAGAGTGCTCATTTTATTCTTGTGCGTACGATGTATCAGGCACCTGACATAGCTAGAGTTTTCATCAGCAAGATTGTGAGGCTGCATGGCGGGCCTGAGAGGATTATATCTAATTGAGGATCCTCTTTTACTGGATGATTTTGGACTAGTTTCCAAGAATCCTTGGGAAACCAACTTAACTTTAGTACCGCATATCACTTGGAGACAGATGGGAAGACCAGAAAAACAAACTAAATCTTGAAGTACATGTTGTGTATGTACATGATGGACCAACATAAGTATTGGGAAGAATTCTTTCCATTGGTAGAATTCACATATAACAACAGTTGTTAAAGCACCATTAATATGGCACCTTTCACGTTTCTTTATGAGAGCCCATGTCAGACACCTTTGAGTTGGGATAGACTTGAGGATAGAGTCCTGGTGGGACCAGAACTAATCCAAGAAATGGAATATCAAATGCAAACAATAAGATAAAGGATCAAAGAAACACAGGATCAACAGAAGAGTTATGTTGATGCACATCGTGTCGACCGTAGTTATGAAGTTGGTGATCAAGTCTTCTTGCAGGTGAAACTGCATAAGAGTTCGATCAAGTTTGGAAAGGGTGCTAAAATATCTCCTAGGTTTGTGGGATCCTACGATATTGTGGAAAAGAGAGGGCCCGTGGACTATTGACTAGCCTTGCCTGATTCTTTGAGGCATATGCACAATGTCTTTCACGTTTTGGTTTTGAGACATTATGAAATTGATCCTACACATGTTGTTGACATGAGTTCCTTGTATCTATTGAATGAGGGTGCACTCATGGTAGAGTTGATACACATCCTGGACCATTGCATTCAACAACTACAACATCGAACAATAGATCATGTCAAGGTCCAGTGGGATAGCTATAGACTGCACTCAATGACCTAGGAGGACGCATATGATATGCATCAACAATTTCCATTTTTCTTTTATAGATAAACTTATGATACTCTGATACACTTTATTTCAACACATATATGTCGTGAAACATCGGGATGAAGTTTAGACCAAGAGGGGGTGTATGTAACATCCTACTCTTGCGTGCACTGAGTGAACACATTCTTTGAGGACACTTGCGTGAAATTGATCTGGGTTATTATATATATTGGTCGTTTGATTATGATTATGAGATATTATGGATTTGATGATATGTTATTTTGTTGCATTTACATAGACATATGCTATTAACTAGGTTCTCTTGAGTGTGTAGGACTTTGGACATTGAGGATGCAGAGGCATCGATGGAACCCATTAGACTCTGGATCGAGTCAGGGAGTGGAATGTTGGGTTTGAATGTTGTTGATGTGACATATGTACATATGATTAGATGTTATGATGATTGATTATTATTGCTGACATGATTCATTGATGGATGCAGGTTGATGATGGCTTGCTGACCAGACTCACATTTGGAGTAGAAGGGTCATGCATGACAACCAGAGACTTTGAGGGAGAGGTGTGGTAGAAACTCTACCATAGCCTATATCACTCTCATCGTGGCTCAAAATATAGGTTAACGATTACGTAGTTCGATAAGACCCACGATGCCATGAGGGCAGGCTGTGATAGTCACTCACGATGATTCTAAGGGGTACACAATAAGGTGGGGGCTTGATTCCTTAGGGGCCCTTAGTCTCCCACAAGATCACTTGGTGGAGTATTGACTCCAGGGTTTAAACGTATACCAAAGTTAGTGAAGAGGCGAGTCTCACCCTTGGAGCATGTAGTGCGTATTGAAGGGCATGTCGCCAAGGAAACATGATAGAGGCGAGTGGCACCCTTGGAGCACATACTGCATCCTGAAGTGCACTTCGTGATTTTAACTGATAAGTGAATAAACACAGTCGGCCTTGAAATGAATGATGTGATAAGCAAGGTTTAAAAACAATTTTCCCTAATAAAAAAAATGTCGCCCAACCTAGTGAAATTAAAACCTAGGTCTAAGTAGAACATGTGGTCAAAACAATAAATTAATAAATAAACATTTAACAAGAAGAGGGGTAAGAAATTCAAACTTCTTTATTAATGTCAAAATTATAATTAGGGATTAAATTTTAAAAAGGGGTAATGGTTGGTTTTACGTACATTTGCTAATTTAATTTTTAGTTAAAAACAAAAAAGGGGTAAATGGTTGTTTTATCTACACTTGCTAAATTAATTTTTAATTAAAAAGGAAAAAGGGTAAGTGTTTGTTTTATCTACACCTGCTAAATTGATTTTTTTTAGTTAAAAAGGAAAAAGGGGGAAACTTAAAGAAAAAAAGAAACTTAAGGAAAAAGGGAAATGTAAAGAAAAAATTGAATGTCTAACTTAGAAATTAATCTTTCCTTTGGAACTTTCTAATTATGAACTCAACTAGAAATTAAGTAAGGCATAAGTCATTTAAGGAGTGTAAGGGAATTTTCGGACACCGGGGTGCATTTTTAGGAATGCTCTTAGGTGGATGAGGTAAATATAAGTATTTAATTAATTAATAAAATTAATTTTCTGGGGAAACTAGGGGATTGGGCGACATGTCTACAAGGGAGGTTTTTCAAAAATAATTTAATGAAAAATGAATTTAATGAGAATTTGATTAACTAATTAATTAAAAACTATATAAAAAGGATGGAGGAGGAGGAGTATGGATTTGATCTTTTTTTGTAATTGTTATCACTGGAATTTCATCCGCAAATGGTTACAGGAATCCAACTTCTTCAAAACACCCATTAGTTCATCCATGGCCCAGAAAATGCATTTCTAAAGGGCACAAAACTATACAACTAGTTAAAAAATCATCATGCACTAAGGATACAAAGGCACCGCGTGCACGTACAATAGTCAAATAATGCCAGAAAAGTGCATATGCGCTCGATGTGCGACTGTAGACGCAAAAATCCACGCACAGCTCAGAACAACGCATTTATGATTTTGGTCGGCCTTCCACCCACTTCTGGTTCATATCCCAAGTCAATTTGAGACCCAAATATGATATGAATCCAAGTGGGGTGTTGGTCAAATACCTAAGGGTGCCCTAAACAAACCCTTGTTCACAGTAAAGACTAGTTGAATAATGCCTCAAATATTTTCTATAAAAAGAGGCCATGGGTGCACTATATTTTCAAGGAAGTCATTTGTATTGTTATGCTGCCTATATTCTCTTGGATAATCCTCTTTTCTCATCAAGAGCATACAAGAAGAATTTCACTTAGCAATTCATATCACCTCTTGAGTGAATGTGCTTTTGATTTTCTTCACCATTTCCTTTTAGCTTCCTATTTGTAAGAAGAGCTTAATCATTGGGGGTTCAAGATCCCTCCCTTGGAGGAAGAGGGGACCCATAGTATCCCTTTCTCTTTGGTGTTTTCGCACTAATACAACTTATCCATTGGTGGCATACATGTTCTTTATTTGCTTGTTATATTTCCCTTATGAACTCTAGTTTAGTTTCTTTGATTGTTATTAGCTTAGTTCTTTGTTTATTTCTTATGATTGATGTTTCTAACTCTTGCATTCATTGTTTTCTTGTCCATCAAACCCAAATGGAATTTTTGCTTCCTTTGTTCTCCACGTGGACAAAACCTACCTACCCACATGTATGCTTCTTTATCAAAATTGATTTATATATGATACTCTTGTGATTACATATGATTGTGAGATATAATGTGAAGGTCCAAGTTATACAAAGTATCTTGTTCATTAATTCCTGTCATCACCATTTGCACACATCCACTTTGCTAGTTGGACATCAAAGGGGACCCAAATAATCCTCGTCATTCCAAATGCTTGCTAAATCTTCGTCCCATTCTAGGGGGAGTTCATAGTCTTACCGACTCATTAGCTCCACCTTCTCACACTCCTATGAGTGTTGTTGTCTTAGGATCCACTTTTCTCAGTTCCACTTTACTTGGGTCCACTCCCCAAGATCAACCATCCACCCACTTTCCTGTACAAGGAAGCAGGGGGCACACTTCTTCCCCTGGAGGAAATTCAACCCCACCTAGCCCCCATTATGGGTAAGTGACACACATCACTCACACCATGTTCGAAACAAACCCTCTTTAGGGTTCAGGCACACAAAACATTCCCACCATGGTTGAAACTAATCCTCCACCACAACCCAAGATGCCATACTTGGCTTCCCTCAACATACCGGATCTAACTAAGCTCACTAATGATCCTATATTGCATGACCCTACATGGCCCACCATGCCTAACAAGCTCCCTTCAGACATTCCCAAGTTTGAAGGAAAACCAGGAGATGACATGGACAACCATATCATGACCTTCCACTTATGGTGCTCTTCAAACAACATCATGGATGACTTTGTCCGACTGAGGTTATTTTAATGGACACTCACTAGCCCATTAGCCAAGTGGTATGTAGAAGAAAAATCTGGGTCCCATATGACCTTCGAATCTTTGGCCAAAGAATTTTTTACCTTCTTTCAACTACCAATCCATCATGACAATGGTCTTGAACTACTCTCAGAGTTTAAACAAACCTCTACTACCCACGTCGTTGGCCACATTCACAAATGGTGTTGATGACGTAGTCTATGCAGAAGGAACCAAGCAAAAATGCCTTAATTCGTTTCTCAAATCCCTTTCTTCCCTCCTTGAAAAAGACGTGGTCGCCAACTTCTCTTAGTCTGAAGAAGAAGCCATCAACAAGGATCAACAATTCAAGCTCATTTATTCTCAATCAAGATACTTATATATGGTACTACCTAATGCCTTGAGTCCCGTGCAATTTGGCCAAGACAAACCTGGGATGTCTCACTCCACGGGTGGATTGATTGGTACCATGACACACCACAATCAACACCTACAACAACCACCTATGTATGTAACAACTCAATATCTATTGGTATATGGAGGACCCCCTTATTATCCCCCTCCCCCCTATCAAAAGCTATACCCTATTTCCCCTCCTCCACCCATAAGTGGACCCCCGTCAACCCCCATGATGCGCCCAACTGTTCAACCTAGTTCTGGAAATGCCTCTACCTTTTCTTACACCCTAAGCATTAGTGAAAGCACCACGCCTTCCTATGTACCCTATAGATCATTACCACAGCATAATCCGTACTTCCTATTTCCTAGTCCTCCCTAGCACATTGTTTCTCCACAAGGACAACCACATGCTGGGGTTAATTTTGTTCATCCCTCTCCCATTTAGCAATATCAAAGGTTTGTACAACTGAATACGGAAAATCTGACCCATTAGTCAAATAATGCCAAAAATATAGGGAAAAACTGAAACAATAATAATCTAGGACCAGGATGGAACCAAAACCACCCCCAACAGAACCAACCTGTCGGGGGGAACCAGAATTAGGGGAACTAAAACCCCCAAGGGGGAAATAACAACAAATGCCAAGAGAAGAATAACAACAATCTTAGGACAAATTTCCCTTGTGCCCTTTGTGGTGAGTATGGCCATCATACTCACCATTTCCCTCAAATTGTTGACTATAAATGGATGAAAGAATCTAGAAATGTACCATGTCCCCTAGTACCGCCTGCTCCCCAGTAGGCCCCACAACAATATTTGCAACAACCCCCCCCCAGTTGTGTTACAAAACCTCGTACCAAACCAAGGGTTAATGAACACCCAACATGAGATGCATCTGGCCCCACCATAGATGGGATAGTATGCCAACCCAGTCAGTCCTATAGATTGCACTATCCTCCTCACTAGTGAGGAAGAAGTCCTTCTACAAACACGCAGTTGTCAATACAACACACCCCCTGACTTTGCTCGCACTACCTCAGAAGCATCCCCAGTCACAACTAGCCCACCTTTGATGATTACTCACCCTGATATTGAACCACCTCTTCAGATTCCTTGCATTCTATTATGACGGAATGTCAACAACCCTCAGGCTAGGGCGACACACAATTACAGTCTAGTCAATGAGTTGGCACAATCTCCTGTTGCCATGTCAATTTTAGAAGTCCTTCAAACCGGTCCTACTCAATGAAAATAATTACTTTCCACCCTGGGGGAATTCAACCTTATTGATACTCACATCATCACCTTTGATCTTGATAGTGGAGAAACCTATCTCTCAGCTTTGGTTTCTTTCCAAATACCGGTTAAAATACGAAACATCATAGTTCATCGCTACATCATTGATGAAGGTGTATCCACATGCATCATGTCCAAAACTGTATGGAAGAAACTGGGTTCCCCCGAACTCATACCATCATCCATCACTTTGCAAGCTTATGATGGACAACCATACTATCTTGAAGGGCTATTTCAAAATGTCCCCCTTGAACTCAGTGGAAAAACTATCTTCCTTGACATTGAAGTTATCGACGCTCCGCTAGATTATAATATATTGTTTATGGCGTAGATACATGTATGATATGGAGGTTGTGGCTGCTTCTGTGTTCCATACAATGATATTCCCCCCACAATGGAAAGATCATCACTATCAACCAAGTGTCGCATTACGAGCCCAACTCTTCCTTCAACATCGATAATATCATACCCTTTGTTCACACTAATCTCGAGGACTACTCACTCATTGAAATGGGTCCCAGAATTTTCAAAGACCCGTCTTTTCTAGGGACATACCATGGAGCACCTCTGCTCATACATCCCTTAGCACAAGTATGTTTCATGTCATCTAGTGGAACAGAAACTAGAGATACCCTTCCTCCCATAGATGATTCATTACTATCTGATGTCCCACTAGTCGTAGAGCTCCTTCCTTAAGAAACCCTTGAGAACTCTCTAGCTCCTCTTGTTCTTGATTATGCCCTCCCTGAGGGCCACATCTTGGTTTGCGAGACAGTCCTCCAAGCCATTACTCAAATCCCCTTCTTTTACCCCCCACTGGGTGTACAAACTTTCCAAGTAACTTCAATGCTTACCCTTATCAATATGGTGCTAGAAATTTTAGTATGGTATCTACATCCACCTGAGATGGTCCCTCAACCATCCCTCCCTCCCCAAATAGAAGGAATCTTGATGCATATTCCAATACTTACCCCCACCATCTCTCCCACACCCCCACTCACTAGCACCCCTACTACAACTAAGGGCACACGGAAGAAGAAAGATCCTGCCACTCCACTTCCACCACGAATTCATCCTCCTTGTCCACTATGCGAGTAATATGGAAACCCCACCAATAAGTGCCCATATCTCCTTGAGCTACGCAATTTAATTCAACTCTCACAGGCATTGACGCCACTCGTCACATCCTCCAGTGCTACCACTATGGCCCCTAACACATGTAGAAAAGGGTTGCGAACCAAATTCGCATGTGCCATCTATTTTGAGTATGGACATTACACCCACCATTGCTTGATGTTACCTCAATTTCAAGAGACGTTAATGACAGTCCACCAGAGCTTCCAGCAAGAACCTCCTCCGCATCATCCCACACGCATATGAATAACATCCACTATGTTTGACCTCTTTCAATGAACATATGTTATGTCCTTGTGCTCTCTGTGAATCACTTGATCATTTCACATATCAATGTGATATGATCATTGAGCATAAGCGTCATCAATTGGCCCTAATTCCCAATCATACAATCACCCCACTTCCGGTGACGTCGGTAGTTCCCCCTACTCCCTCTCCCAATATTGTTTATAACCTCTCCCCCTAGTCTAAGGGACTTCCCACTCCTCCATGGTTCGTCAATAGCATAGAGGAGGATTTGCACCCCAACCCCCCAAATTCTCTAGTTCATTTACCCATGGAAATTTTATTCCCGACCACCATTTTCAACACACAATATCTTGATATTTAGTTTATGTCGAGCGAACCATCGGAACCTCCTTGCGATACCCCCTCTACATCATCACCACCAGAAAAAAACCAAACGGTGATAGTCATTGATGTTATTCCCTTGGATCCACTATATTCTAGATAGTTCCACTGTGACAAAGACATTCTTGAGGAATTAACTACCCCTGATTGCCCATGGGATCCACTCCATCATCGAGTGCTCTTTCTCTCACAAGACGCCTTTGCACCTCTTAGCCAAAAATCCATATATGCAATCGAATCCAAATATTTTATCCCATGAGGGCATATAGATTGGTTCAATCACCCTATCCCTTCCCCCGACGCTTTTGAGGAAAGTAATATGGAAAACATTCCCCCCACTATCAGAATTGATATTTCCATCAAATTTGGAATCATAGAGGAAATCACCATTGGCGCTGCATGCTCTCCCAAAAAACTCATCACTTATAAATCTCTCTTCCATGAATACTAGGACATCTTTACCTAGTCATACATAGAGATGCCCAACCTCAATCCCTCTATTGTCGAATATCGTATAGACACATGGCCTGATATTAACCCTGTAAGACAAAAGAAACGTCCATTACACCCATCCAAAGAAGCGGCCATCAAAGAAAATATGGACAAATTACACACTGAAGGGTTCATATACCCCATCACATATATGTCATGGGTCTCCAACCCCGTCCCCATTAACAAAAAGTAGTGAACTATCTATGTCTGTATGGATTTTCGAGATCTCAATCGTGCTTGTCCCAAAGACAATTTTCCAACACCCTTCATTGACCAAATTATCGATGATTGTGCCAGCCACGAGACTTTGTCCTTCATGGATGGCTTCTCTGGCTACAACCAAATTCAAATCCACCCAGCCAATCAATACAAAACCGCATTCACTACCCCTTGGGGTACCTTTGCATATTGTGTCATGCCTTTCGACCTCAAGAATGTTGGAGCACTTTCCTATGTTCCATGACATACATTTTTCATGATGTGGCTCAAATCATTCTTGCCTAGTTGGATGATCTGATTGCTCGATCCAAGAAACACACTCAACACCTGGATGACTTACGCATTGTATTTCACAGGTGTCATTAGTACAATATCCACTTGAATCCCCTCAAGTGCGTATTTTGTGTCACCATTAGACGCCTCCTTGGGTTCATCATCTCCGAACACTGCATCACAATCAACCCCCTCAATTTCTAAGCCATCACGGAAATTTCCCCACTGCGGAATTTACGCCAACTCCAGAGCCCACAAGGCAAATATAACTTTTTATGCTCCTTTTTCCTTGATTACGCCACCCGGAAACATGGTTTCCTTCACCTCTTATATCATGATATCCCATTCTAATGAGATGAACATGCCCAAAAATCTTTTGATGATCTCAACGCTGCCCTTTCCAATGCCCCATTGATTAGTCCACCCGACTATGACCGTGACTATATCCTCTACTTATTGGCCTCAGTTGTCTCCATAGCAAGAGCTCTTGTACAATTAGGGGATGATGACCAAGAGAATGTTATCAATTATGCTAGTAAAAACATTTTAGGTCCACCCTTGAAATACAATCACAAAGAGAAACTCACCCTTTCAGTTTCCTCATAGTCTAGAAACTGCGCCATTATATCCTTCTTTGAACTACCAAGCTCATAGCCAATTCCAACCCAATGCAATAATTTCTCAGTCACTAGAAAATTAATCAAAAATTTGACCGATGGATCATCGTTCAGGAGTACGACCTCGATTTTTCAACACCTAAGAGAAAGAAAGGACTCATACTTGCCGAACTCATTACGACATTTACTTCGATACTACCAGTACCCCCATCAATACCAACCCCCCCCGATGAACATCTCATTTACACCGCCTCATATGATCCTTGGTACGATGATATCCCTATCTACCTATGAACATAGAAGTTTGGAAACCACCTCTCTAGGGATGATCGTCGACGTATTTGGCACTAGGCCCCTTGCTACCTCCTTATTGGCGATATCTTATATCGCCGAGGGGTCGACACCATACTTAATTGATGTTTGACTATCAACGAATTTGATCGAGTCTTGAATGACTTCCACAACGACGCTTGCGGTGGCCACCTCTCAGGGATGTCTACCACCCAGAAAATCATTCAAGAAGGCTACTTTTGGGCCTCATTGTTTCATGAATGCATCCACGCTATGAAGTGATGTGACAAATGTCAGCTATATGAAAAGAAAGCAAGAGAACCACCTGCTCTTCTCCACCTAGTCATTATTGCCAACCCCTTTTGAAAATGGGGCATCGAATTCATGACTTGCAACCCCCCATCTAGTAATGGACACAAATAAATCATCGTAGTAGTCGATTATTTCACCAAATGGATCGAAGTGATGCCCACCCTCAAAACATTGTTGACACTGCAGCATGTTTTTTCTTCAATCACATCATCTCCCACTTTAGAGTCCCCCTACAATTAGTCTCTGATCACGGGAAACACTTCAAGAATGATATTTTCATCGAACTCTCCTTTAGGTTAGGCTTTTCCCACGAGTTCACCTCTCCATACTACCCTTAGTCTAACATACAGGTAGAGGTAATCAACAAGGTCCTCAAAACCATGTTGTAGCGCATGGTGAACAAACATAAGACCAATTGGCACCTTAATTTGTTTTCCACACTGTGGGCTTATCACACGACAGTTAAAACTTCCATTGGTTTCACACCATTTCATCTAGTCCATGGGGTCGAGGCCACTCTCCCCATCCAATGCAAAATCCCCACATTACACACTGCTATTGAACTATTACTTGACACTTCTTCGATGGAGCAGCGTTTTCTGCACTTAAAGTCACTGGATGAAGACCATCAGTCTTCATTACAGAACAATGAGGAAGCAAAAAAATGGTCGAAGGCCACCTTTGATCGCCATGTCAACCTTCGATTATTCAACGAAGGTGACCTCATCCTTTCTTATGATATCTCCCACAATACCTTTGGCCATGGCAAGTTTGATTCATTATGGAATGGACCTTACATCATCCAATATTTCCTCACTAAAGGTGCATACATCCTGGCCTCTCTCGAAGGCCACCCCCTCAAGGAACCCATCAATGGGTTGTACTTAAAGAAATTTTATGCCTAAGCGTAGCCATGCTACACTATGATTTTTCTTTTTGTAGAGTTTTTTAGTATTCTTTTTTCATCGATATCTTACATCTAATCTATCATTTGTGTTATTGACATATGCCTCCTCCATCGACCTTCCACATCGGTTATATCGAAGGATCTAGTTGTTGGACACAAAATCTCACTTCGGTCACTTGGGCCCTCTATACTCCCTCGCATGAACTGCTCCACTCCAGCAGCATATGCCTGGGCTCAGCTACCAATAACCAAGTTGAGTACATAGCCATCATTGGTCTCCTTTACAAGGCCATTCATCACCATATCCATCACCTTAGCATTTTACTATAATCCCAACTCATTGTCCTCCATCTCAACAATGTGCACCATGTACGCAATCCATGCCTCTTCTGCAAGTACCTGCAAGTTAGACTTTTATCTTGACATTTTGATTTGATCACATTCACACGTATTCCATAGAAATTTAATCAAATAGCAGATAATATGGCTAACCTAGTGTTAGATTGGCATCTATCCCACCAAGCTACCATTACACATACATAACTCATCAAAACTCTGTCACAACATATAAATTAGACATCATAAACAAAAAACATCATCACATGTAAACATCACAGAGATCAAAAAATGTATATCCATAAATATATATATCAGTCAATGTGCCAACAATGTTTACAAAAAATAGTACATCAAGTAGAACACCTGTAGGTAAGTGACCATCTCACTCCTATAACTACAAAACTGGTGTCGCAACACCATATACAAAATAGGCTCACAAGCCTCTATACATACAAAAATAACTATACAAGGGCACTCAAGGACCTTCCAATGCTCCACCACCTAGTCCTCTCTTGGGCAGAGGTGCCCCACTAGCTAGGGGTCCCTCATGTCCTAGGGGAAATCATCCAGTCATCACCGATCCCGCTACCACTAATCTGTGGACCACAGTCCACCACTCCACCAGAAGACCTACACATTTCTCCAAGACTCCCTCGTCCTGAGTATGTGACCACATGCCCTTAGGCACTCCCTGCAGTACAGCCTCCAAGCGGTGGTGAATATCCTCGAACTCTCCCTTTCCCCCCACCGAAGGAGCATGAGAAGGCCCTGCACCTGGGTCATCATAATGATGTCTCCTGGATGATATCTCATCATCAACGAACCTTTCCCCAAAATCCTTCTTTCGTCATCTCTCCCCTACCCACGACTCTCCCCGCTATGGTCACACAAGCCCCTGACGGGCTGACACTCTGACCAACTCAACCTCATGCCCACGAGGTCCCACATCTACACACACAATGAAAAAATGATATAATCAACATCCATATATACATAATGAGCATGTTATACTATCTAAATATCAAAACATCAAATCTAACATCATACCTTTGTGGTCGAACATGTCTCCAGGGGGTAGCACCATATCCGGATCATCCCAGAAGTCCACCCCAAATACAGATATCACAGTATGATCTGTGGCATCTGACACCACACCTGTTCAGCCTCGGCTCTGAAATAATTGCCACCCTCCCCACCACCATGGATAACCAGAATCATCGCCCACCACCTCAGTCGCGACTCTCACATACCTGGGGTGCCTAATAAAATTCTCGCGCACAACATGGGCACCCTCTCCAAGAAACAAGCTACCAAGATAGATCAAAAGGAAAAATCCCTCGAGTCTATAGATTGACATATGTCCAGCTGCCCCACCATATTGGAGTGTATCATCAAACCCCAGAAAAAATGCTCACCCCCCAGTGCCCTCTGCATAATCCTCAACTGACCCCCACTAATCCACTGAGTTGCGAGAGATCCATACACCCTCACAATCATTGATGTAACACAGCGATGTACCAGGGTGATGCAGGAGCATCCATGAGAACATCCACGATCTATCAACTGAGCAGCGCGTGAAGGAAAAGGAATAGCTGGAAAGCGCCAGCACCCAAGTTTTGAACCATTGAAATATATGGCTGCGCCAAACATAAATGTTTTGATGTGATGAAGCGCACCGTACACTGTAACGGACCTTGAGCGGATA
>JZKD02S2367448.1:644183-677408 GCA_000966675.3 Picea glauca | reverse complement strand
TGTTTGATGTAAATATGACTCATTATTTTTTTTTCATGGTTGATAAGAAGTAAATATGGATGAACTCCAAAGTGGTCCCCTTATGGTGAAATCCCTCACAGGAAGATGCTTTGTGAAGTAAGAGAACCCATGCTTAATTGTGGAATAATGAGATGAAGGATAGTGATTTTTTTAGGGAAAATTTCCTATATGGATAGTTCTTATCATGCCATTTCTGGTGGAATGTAGAAAGCCACATAACTCCTCACGGTTAGAGAGTTATGACCATGTGAAGTTGGAGAACCCAGGTTTGGGTAATGGACCCAATTTTGTTTGATTGATAATGGTATGATTCTTTCTATATTTGAAGGTAATACTATTCTATATGGATATTACATGTCATTGCATTTTTGGTGGTATGTGGAATGTCATGTAACTCCTCACGGTTTGAGAGTTATGGCCTTATGAAGTTGGAGGACCCTCATATGTCATGTAGAAGCCCCAAAAGGCAAAGTAGTCAAAGTTGTTTAAGAGATTTTAAAAGGTAAATAATAAAGTGAAGTGATGAGTGTATTATAATTCAGAGTGAATAAAAAATAAATTATTTCAATAATAAATTTAAAGGATAAATTAGAAGTGGGTAAACCCTAAAATAAGGAAAGTGGGCCAAGTGACCTAGAAGATGTTTCTAGGGAAGCTACTTGGAGAGTATAAATAAGAGGCAAGGATCCCTCATTTTAATTACACTTGATAATATTGAATATATATAGGTGTTTGAGGTAACTTAGGATATCTAAGCCAAATTTCTGAGGGAAGGTGAAGAAAAGAAGGCCAAAATGCAAGGAAGGATAAATTCTTTTGATGGTGTTTTCTAAGGTATGTTATTTATAGGCCATCTCACCATTTTCCCTATAAATTTTCTTATATAATGATTCAGACCATGAAATTTCTATTCCATTAAGAAAACATATACAAGTATTTGTGGTAAAAAATCAACTTGTGGGTCATTGGATTTTTGGAGTTACACTCCGTGGAAAATAGGGTTTGTGGCTAGTCCTAAAACTGGTCAAAAATAGGCGTTTCGGGTAAAAACGTCATAACTACTTCATAACGGATCCAAATTACATGGGACTAAATGTGTTGGTTAGGGTAATGTATTTAGTATGATTTTTAATAGTTTCAGATCAATTCAACAAATATTTCGTGCGGGGCATGCTCTACAAGGTCGCTCTCTATAATAAGCCAGAATTCAATAAGGTATGTCATTTTATCTATAACTCCCTTTTTGAGAGGTTCCATGTAGTGACACTTGGAGGAATTTCATAAAACACACTGAAGAACATTGTGTATCATTTTTAGATATTTATACATTACAGGTTTAAATTTATGATTACTTCAAGTTAGTGTTGTTGACTAATCCAAAACTAGGCATGTGAGACTAAAGAAAAGTTTGATGAAAATTCTAGTATTTTCTTGTTAAAGTTAAGGAAGGTTTGCAAGAATGTGATAATATACACCAGGTCTATTATAGATCTACAAATCAGATTTGGATGATAAAATTGATGAGGGATTTTGGTTGAGGTACATGTTCAGTACATGGTTGAGATAAGTAGTTGATGAGCTGGCACATACATGAGGTGTATAGTTGATCATGTTTGTACATATTGATGAATCATAGTGGATGAGTAGTTGATACATGATTTTTACATGGTCATATGCACTTGTTTATGGTACAGGTTGATTACAGGTTGTTTGGTACAGGTTGGTGCATGATTGATGCACTTGTTTATGGTATAGGTTGATTATAGGTTGAGGTACAGGTTGATGCATGGTTCATGCATGGTTCAGATTTATTGGTACATTTTTACAATGGTATATCTCATAGTTATAGTGTGACAGTGGTTCCATCATTCTACTTCTACTTTAGGGTGGAAGGATGGGGCAAGGCTAGGTGGTTGTATCCACCTTCCGGTTGTACCTGGAGAACATAGGGGGTTGTGGCCTCCTTTTGGTTGTAGCCAGAGAATTGGGGAGTTCGACCTTCCCTTAGGTTGTATCCTAAGAAACTAGGGGGTTGGAACCTCCTTCCAGTTGCAGCTGGAAAACAAAGGAAGTTGGTTCTTCTAATGAATGTAATTCTTCAAGAAATATAAGAAAAAACATTCTATGGTTTTCTCCTGATTTGGGTTTCCATGTAAAACACTGGTGTACTGTGTATGTGTGTGATTGTTTATTACTTGTTGCTCATTATTGGATAATAATTCTACATTGATATAACATTTAAAGAAAAAGGATTAATATAATTATGTTATTACTGATTCACCCCCCCTCTTAGTAATCCAACATTAACAACAATATTATGGATAGACTTATCTTGATAGGTAGCGATTTATATATCTTGTTAGATAGAAATATATTAATCTTGCTAGAAAAACGATTTCTATTATCAATGTTGGACAACTTTTTTTCATATCAATGATAGTAAAATTAATAATAAATGTGTGTATAATTGCTATATAACTACAATAAATGTGTGTGTATAGATTTGACAATGGATTTTATGATAGCCGCAAAAAATCTATACCTACATCTAAATGTGAATTATTATGATAAAACTCAGTGAATTTTTATAATAACTCTCTACATGTGTTGATTCATAAACACTGAGCTTTGCAAAGTTCCTGTATGATAATTCCCTGGATGGGATTCATAATTTTTTCCTACGTTTGATTTATAAAATCCCTTCCTTGGATGGATAAATATCGGCCTTGGTAAATCCCTGTGTTGGATTGGTAACCTTTGCCTGTGTTATGATTGATAAGTCTTAAATATGGTTAAGTCTATTGCACATTCTTATCTAATGAATTGATTAAATAGTACCAAGGGTAGGTCATCAATTCTGTGGTTTAAATGAGGATAAGGGAGATGTAATCAATGAGGGTAAGTTTTATTTATTACTGTCAGTTTAATGTTATTACCATGGTTATTTATTGATGACGATTGTTGACTATGATGGTTTTGGTTTTAGTTTATTTAAAGATTTATTATCATAGACCCCATAGGAAAATGATATGGTGATTAGAGAACGAGGGTCTTTCTTAATAGTATATTAATGAGTGGGAATAAAAATATATTTCAGAGATCAACAAGTTTATATTAATTTGTTGTCTTAAGTTTAAAAGTCTCCATGCTTTTAGTGTAATAAAATGTTCATTGATTTAGTAATGTTATAATTCTAAGTCCTAGCTTGATTGAAAATGGAATTACGATGACTACCTTATGGTGTAATAGTTGTTTTTAAAACATTCTTGATGTAATTTGGAGTCTTATGCATCTTAATGAAATGAGTTATTGTCTTTCTATCCTCACAACGTAGGAAGTATTGAAGGAATGTCCATAGAATTAGGTGAAAGGAATTAGATGGTCTAAGTGTTATAAAATTCTTGGCAATTATAATTAATTTGGTATATATTTATGATAGAGTTTTTCTTAAAACCACTTACTGATGTAGAATGTTTCGTAGGTAGCAATGGAGTCAATTAAATATTGTATTCACTATAGTATAATTTCCTGTCGCACCTTGAATGCTGATAATTGATATTGATGTTTTATCATGTTTATCCTTTCGCTCCAGTTTGTTGATGTATGGAAATGTGTTGATAATCATGAACTTTTATGTTTATCACGTGTCGTTTTATTTATGTGAATGTGTTGGATTTATGTTGTTATTGATTCGGTGATGGTTTGCTTAAAATGCATTCAATTTTTGCGAGGAATCTATTATCCTAAGAAAACAAATTGTCCTTTTTACCTCATTGTTCGTTGTCGTCACGAAGAGGGCGTTACATCTTAAAAATTCTAAAATTCAAGGACGAAAATCCATCTAAATTTATTTCAATCTAAATGCATCAAGCAAACTTTCCCAACTAATATAAAAAATCCATTACAATTACATCAACATATAAATCCATATACAAAATTTTTTAACTAATTTACAACTACAAATTTTAAACATGTGTACCCTAACCAACTGATGGACTTGTTGATGTTCTTCAGCTGATGGCGATCCTCCTTGATCCCACTTGGCAATCTTTGATACCTCACCGGTACCTCTCAGCCAATGTTAGGGGTACTCTTCTTCCCCCTTAGCCCCCCGAGCCCCAAAGGGGCCATGCAAAACACAACCAGAAACTCTAGCTCCCATCCTACCTCGCAAGGTTGAGCTACCACACTCATTTCGAATTGGGTACCCCAATTCCCACAAGAAAAATCAGTCAATAAATTTCGGCCGCATAATTTTATGCATACTAGTCGTGATTCATTCCTCTTCTCTACCATTACCTTTATAGACTTTTTCTTAGTCACCAATTTCCATCACATGTTTAATTCCTTTTCTTAAAAATTAATTTGGAAATACTCTCCCCCGTACATTTGTGACCCACTCCCTTAGTTGCACCAGAAATTCATTTATTTAATTTAATTTATTGTCAATTTCTCTCACCCATCCTAAAAGCACTCCTAAAAACGCTCCTTGATGTCCCTTTATTCCCTCTATTTCCTTTTAATGACTAGTGCCTTTTTAAAACATAGTTTTGTTTTATTTAAGAAAGTTTTTTAGTTAGACTAGACTAGATTCCTTTCTATGTTTCCACATTCCTTTTTACATTCATTTCCCTTTTTGTCTAAGTTCCAATTTAGCATGTCTTACACATAATTAATAATTAACTCTTTAGATAAAATATTTCTCTTTTAAATTCTTAGCTTGATTTTTATTCATCCCCCTTTTATTAATTGATCATTCAGGTTTTAGTCTTCTTACCCTATTTAGAACTAGGTTTAATTTTCAACTAGGCTTAGATTTTTATTTTTTTTAGGGAATTTTATAATTAATAAAAATTTACTCATTTAACATTTATTTTAAGTCTAACCATGTCAAAACAAAATATTGTTTTCTATGCATCTATGTTCATTGACTCACCTTTATTAAAATCGCGATGTGCTCCAAGGGTTCCAGTTGGCTTTGTTCAAGTTTTGTTTATGCGACGTGCCCTTCAAGACGTATTATGTGATCCAAGGGTGCCACTTTCCTTTTTTCAAGTATTGTTTATGCGACATGCCCTTCACGATGCACTATGTGTTGTAAGAGTGACACTTGCCTTTGACTAATTTTGGTTGTTGTCCAACCCTTGGAGTCAATACTCCATCAGGTGACCTTGTGAGAGACGAAGGGCCTCTAAGGAACAATGACCCTACCTTATTGTGATTCCCTTAGAATCTTCGTGAGCGATTGTCTCATTCTTTTATCACGACATCATGGATCTCTTGAGCTAGGTAATCGTTAACCTATAGTTTGAGCCACTATGAGAATGATACTAGGATATGGCAGAGTTGTTGTCATACCTCTCCCTCAATTTCTAGTTGTTTTTGATGGCCCCTTTACTCTTAATGTGAATCTTATTAGCAAGAAATCGTCAGTCTGCATCCATCAACGAAACATGTCAATGATCCATAAAAAATATCACAATATACCTGATCATATGTCACATATGCATAAATAGAAATACCCAAACCATATATAGTCCAGTCCCTAACTTGATATGAGGTCTAAGGAGGTCCATTGACACCATAAACATCCTCAATCTGTTAAGTGTCATAAAAAGTCAAGAGAAACTCATTAATAACACCTATCTAGACATAGATATCAAATAACTTACATCATAATCCACAACCTCATCATCAAAATCCATAAGTGAAACAGACAATCATATAATGAAGCGGATCACTTGCACGCAAGTTTCCTCAAGGAATACCTGAAATATTGTGCGTGCAAGAGAGGGATGTTACATACACCCCCTCTTATTTTAAAATTCATCCCAAAGTTTCACAGTATATAAGTGCAGTAAATAAAGTATCTAACAAGATGTAAATGTCTAGCTTTCAAAAAAAAATGGAAATTGTTGGCACATATCATATGTGTCCTCCTAGGTAGTTGAGTGTAGACTATAATTGTCCCACTGGACCTTGACCTGATCAACTATTCGACATTGTAGATGTGGAATGTGATGGTCCATAATGAATATTGGCGCCACTATGAGCGCACCCTTTTCTGACACCTGAAAGGAACTCATTTCAATCACATGTGTAGGATCACTAAAATAATGTCTCAAAATTGATACATGAAAAACATCATGCATACACCTCAAAGAATCAGGCAAGGCGAGTCGATAGGCCACGGGACCCTTCCTTTCCACAACATAGAAAGGTCCCACAAACCTAAGAGATATTTTATAACCCTTTCCAAACTTGATCGAACTCTTGTGTTGTTTTACCCACAAGAAGACTCAATCACCAACTTCATAACTACGGTCAACACGATGCACATCGTCATAAAATTTTTGCCGATCTTGTGCTTCCTTGATCCTTTATCTTATCGTTTGCATTTGTTCTTCAGTTTCTTGGATCGCTTCTAGTCCTACCATGACCCTATTCTCAAGTCTATCACAGCTCAAATGTGCCTGACATGGTCTCCTGTAAAGAAACTCAAATGGCACCATCTTAATGGTGCTTTAATAGATTTTGTTGTATACAAACTCTACCAGTCGTAAGAACTCATCCCAACACTTTTGTTGGTCCATCATGTACATATGAAACATATATTCCAAGATTTGGTTCATTCTTTCTGTCTTCCCATCTATCTCTGGGTGATATGTGGTACTAAAGTTAAGTTGGGTTCCCAAGGCCTCTTGGAAACTAGTCCAAAATCATCCTGTAAACATTGATGCTCGATCATATATGATCCTTTTAGGCATGGCCTCCAATATCAATATCTCACTAATAAAAAATCTAGCTATGTTTGTCCCTTGACACGTTGTATGCATAGAGATAAAATGTGCACTCTTTGTCAAAGTGTCAACTACCACGAAAATCGAGTTGTGCCTCCTTATCGTCAGCAACAATCAAACAATGAATTCCATCAAAATGACCTCCCATTTTGATTCTGAAATAGCATGTGGTTGCAGTAATCATGTTGGATTTATATGTTCAACCTTCTCTTCCTAACATTCTAGACATATTTCCACATACTTGACTATGTCCACCTTCATTCCTTTCCAAAAGAATAAGGGTTTAAGGAATGCCCTTGTCTTCATGACTCTTGGGTGAGCCATGTACGATGCTCTATGAGCTTCGTTTAAATTAAAATTCTCATCTCGTCGTTGGGAGGTACGTAAGTCCAGTTATTGTATCTCATTAATCCATTGTTTTCCACAATAAATCCCTCAAATTTTGGTACCAACATGGTGTCTTGTCTGGTAAATTCCTTAACCTCCTTATACCAGTCATCCTCGCAAGTATAGTTAGAATATTTTCACGAATATTCGTAAGAATAGGTATCACCAAAAATATGTGTTATGTCCGACTCAATACATATGCCACTCTATTCATTGTTCCTTTTATGTGGGTAATCTCAAAATCGTACTCGTGAAGCAGTTCCAACCAATGAATTTGTCACGCATTCAAGTCACATTGGGTAAAAATGTATTGTGCACCATCATGGTCCATTTTTAGTTCAAATTTCTATCCAATCGGGTAGTGTCTCCGCACTCTCAGGGCATACACAATGGAAAATAAATCCAAATCATGTGTCATGTAGTTATCCTCATGATTTTGTAACTTCCTTGAAATGTAAGCAATCACTCGACCATCTTGTATCAAGACTCTGCCTAAGCCTTCCTTGGACACATCTGTGCATAGCAAGGATTCCTCATCCATGTTAGGGACTTTTAGTATTGGCATTGTTGTCAACATCTCCTTTAGCCTTCAAAATGATTCCGTACAGTTCTCGGTCCATGAAAACTTCTTGTTTTTCTTCTGCAATTCCATAATTGGATTTGATATCTTTGAAAAAAATTCGACAAACCATCGATAATATCCTACTAAACCCATGAATCTACGTACTTCTGGGAAGTTCGTTGGTATAGACCATTCCATAATAGCCTCCACTTTTGTTGGATCCACATGGATACCTTTGCCAGAGATAAAATGCCCTAAATAATGAATCCTCGATTGATAAAAAGTGCATTTTGACAATTTCCCATATAATTTGTTCTCTCGTAAACATTTTAGTACCAAGCGCAAATGTTTGTCATGTTCTTCCATCGTCCGAGAATATATCAAAATATCATCAATGAATACTTGAAAACACATGTCCAATTATTCATAGAACACCCCATTCATAAAGCTCATGAATACCCCTAGGGAGTTTGTTCATGCAAATGGTAAATTCGTAATGTCCAAACCTCGTCTTGAATGCAGTCTTAGCAATGTCTTCCTCCTGGATCCACAAATTGGGATATCTTGATCTTAAGTCGATATTTGAAAACATCTTCATGCCTTTCAATTGATAAAACAAATAATCTATTCTTAGAAACAGATATTAGTTCTTGATCGTTGCCTTATTCAATTGATGGTAGTGAATTCAAAGTCTCCATGACCCAGCCTTATTTTATATGAAAATAGAAAGCACACCCGAAGGCAACACACTTGGACGTATAAGTCCTACAACTAGCAAATTCTTTAGTTGCATTTTCATATTCTATAACTCAAGGGTCGACATCCGATAATGTGTTCCTGCTATCAGTTCAATTCCATGTTTTAGGCCAATGGTAAATTTTAGTTCCATCTCAGGAGGAAAATCTAGTAACTCCAATGGGAATACATCCACAAATTCTCATACTACCGGAAGGTTTTCTAGTCCTTACGCCACACCCTTTTCGTTCAACGCAAGGATCACATATAGCTTGCATCCCTTGCACATGCTCTTCCATAGTTGTAGGGAAGAGGTGAAACTTAGGGAAACTCCCTGGTTCCTTCCTACAATCACTCATCTTTGTCACTCGTCATCGATTAAAATCAATTGTTTTGTCTTGCAGTTTAGTATAGCATCATGTGATTCAAGCCATTCCATACTGATCATGACATCATAAGATCCTAATATCATGACATACATGTTGGCCTTCGTGAAACAATATCTCAAGTTAAGGCTACAGTCTGTAACCTTTCCTCCAACCTTCTGCTTGGCTCCCAAAGACATTTCCACGTAGCTAAATGTGCCCTGTTTGACTACCTTTACCTTAATTATTTTTAGCAGTGCACCAGAACTAAATCTCTATGTAGCACCTGGATCTATAAAATTACTAAAGGTATGGTTAGCGATGGTACCTGATGTCTCAAACATAGTATACTAGTGCTTGACCTGACGGTTATTCGTTGTTGCATGAATCTGGTGGGTCTTGCCCAAATTTCCTATTGTAGTGTTCTGAGCTAACCCAAGTTCTCTAGCCCTCTCAACTGGGAAGTCACACTAGTAATGTGGCTCTCCACATGTCCAACATCTTGTATTTGGTCCAATACTCTTGGTCCCTGAAGTAGAATTTGATGGTCCACTAACCTAGAACCCTGGTCTGTTCTGCTCAACATGCCTGAACTGTTATTGTTGAGGACGACGTTGTTGTTGGTGTTTTGGTCCTCGATAGGGAGTTAATTGTTGAGGTGCCAATCATCATGGTGTTGTGAATGTGGATCCTCTCGGAGTGCCTCGATACCCTAAAGGATGTCTATCTGGTGTCTGATGCTACTGCATACCAACTGTCGCATGTCCCGTAGGTCTCGCAAGAGTCCTTCTATGTCCCTCGTTGATTAGCTATTCCTTAGATATGAGTGCCTTCTAGATAGCATCGTGAAACATTTAAGGCATTAATATCCTCACTTTCACACAAATGTTGATGTTAAGGTCAAACATGACCTTCTTGACCTTAAGCTTCCTAGTGCTTAGAGGTGGAGCATACCTAAGAAGCTCCATGAAATGGGACTTTTACTTGGGCACCATGTGATCACCTTGTCATAAGGGATTGAACTCATTGAGTTGATGATTAATGAATTCCTCAGACATATACCTCTCCTAGAATCGCTCCTCAAACATTTCCCATGACACATATTTCATGTCCATGTTCATTTCTGGCTGTGTTAGAGAAATATTTCCATCACCCTATGAAATATTGTAGAGAGAGCCTTACTCCATTCCCTGATGCATAATTACTTTCCCTGATTGATAAATCCAAAGACAAAAATAAATATTTTTCCAGTTGTATGCACCTTGCAAGATATACAACAAGCGTATACGCTAGCTTCTCCACTACAGCCCGTGTACATCAAGATTTGTGCTAGAAAATCAAAATTAAATGTCAGGTTTCCATGTCACGATAGGAGATCTCTAATTTTTGGCCTTCCATATACTGGAAATATTTTGATTCATCCCTTCATTTGCATTTTGAAGGCTATAAAGAATCCAATTATGAGATATGGAAAGAAGCGAGAATTCAACTTTGAGAGAAAAGTTACTCTAGAGAAATTATTTACTTCATATTGAGTCTGCATCCCTTTGTCCTTTAAGTCCGTACTCAGTGTTCATCCCCCAAGATCTTCCCTTACTTGATGGAGAACCTCTTTGTCTCCCTTATATGAGATTTCCATTGGTGGAGGATTGAAGTGGTGGGGACCTAGTTAGAAGGAACTTGGTTTCTTGGTTATGAACCGTGTCGATAGAGAAGTATGTAATAGTTTCAATTTTGTTGATCATTTATTAATAGAAATACTCCTTTCCCTTCCAATTGATATTTTGCAAATATATGAATTGCTATCCATGGGAATGTTTGTTTTGTATATTAATGGATTATGCTATCTAATGTGCCAACCTTTTATATTATCACTATATTCTTTCTTTGCTTTCTTGTTGAGAACTTGTTGCATGTATAAAGCTTTGGGTCGAAGTGCTCAACGATGGACATCATCAAACGTTTGGACGAGGTAGGCCTCTTTTTTGCCCCTCTTGCACATTGGTTTATATAACATATGATGGAATTGAGTTGATTTCTACAATCATACCTGTCTATTGTGGTTCACCCTTGCCATAGAGAGATTTTCCTTATAACAAAATTGGCAACCATACCGGGGATGATCTTCTTTCTTAGGGTTTGAAGTACTTTTCTCCTTAGATTTCTCTCGTTTCTATTATCGTTCTTGTCATATCATTGCATGACAACTCCTATTCACTTTGGGTCTGAGTTTTCAGCCTTTCTCCCTTGTGTAGCCTTGTTTCAAAGCATATACATGCCTTTTTGCTTGATAGTCACGCACATACATGGTTTGTCTCACTACAAGTTGTGTATATAAGAATTTTTTGCCCAAACAATCACATACACCTTTTTTTCTTACCTTTTTTCTTGGTTTGGTGTTTGTTGGGTGGGATTTGATGCTTGCTGAGCCTTCTTAGGTATTTCTAGTGCCTGTTGAGTGCTTATGGGATGATAGGAAACCCTCTTTTGGTTGAATTTTTGGGCAAAGACTTTCTCTTCATCTTTTCATTTTTATTATCCTTGTACATTGGGCTCCATGTTTTGTTGCTTGATATCCTGCTTCAGTTATCTCTTTGTTTATACCCAATAGGGCCTGATTTGGATTATTTTCAACATGAAATGCGAGCGAAGATATAATAAAGAAATGCACAGTGATATCACAGATATGCAATAAGATAACATAAATGTAATACATGTTACAGATATACAGTAATACATGATTTCTATTAATGAAAGAAATATACAGAGACTGTAAAAATACAGAGCGAAAGACTTGTTAGAATGGTGGCAGCTTATCTCTGAGAAGAGATGTGACGGCTACTCGCATTCACAAGAACATGATTACAATGAGGCTCTAAAGAATTTTTTACAATAAGAAGGAATGCCAAAAACCCTAGACATCCAAAAACTGAACCCTAGGAGATGAAGCGCCAAAAGTCATGTGGGCCATGTTTGGGTAAGTGAGTACATCAACTTCCCGGGGGTTGTAACTTTTGCATACGATCTCTGTTTTAGGCGTGTGATATCTCATTGAAAAGGTATAGTCAAGGTGATTCATTTTAAGAGCCCAATAATGCCTTTGGCTATCATTGAGAACCTAGATCTCAAAAACCCTTCATTTGGGCCCTCAAAATGGCCCTGGAAGTTAAAACCTGCTAAAAATAGTAAGTTGTCAAAATTGCCAGAAAACTATTTTGAGCCATTTGGAAAAGGTGGGTGGCCACCGATATCCACCTGGATCAATCCTCCCTCCTTAGTAAGCAATGGTATACATTGCGTTGATTTCCCGAGGGAGAGTGAAAAGCGTTCCCTGGATCTGCATCTTGGTGAGCTGCTTGCTTTGCTGGAGACGTCGCTCTGCTCAATTTGTGGAAGTTTGTCACAAACCTATTGAGGTTGAGCTTGTTCAACAAGTCAGGCTACATGGGAGGATGGTGTGCAGAAGGAATCTTTGTGATTGTTTCAACCTTTTCGACCTGCTTAAGTTGGATAGAAGGTGCTTGGGGTGAAGCTTTAGTGGTTGCAGTGTCCTTTTGTTCCCCTTTTGAATAGATTGTGAAGAAGCTGAATTTTGCAATATGAGATACTACCTTGCGGCACTTTTTAGGTGGAACAATAATCAAAACTACCTCTGGTATTCTGTAGAGATGACCCCCCAAAGAAACAATGACACTGTGAGGTCGAGACTCATAAACAACATGGTGCTTCCACATATATGGTTGGCCCAAGAGAACATCATAGACATCCAGTGGGGAAACATCATATAATACCTCATCTTTGAAGGGTTGGATGTCGTATGATAGTCAACACTATTGGTTGACAAGGAGATCTGGTCCTTGCCGAAGCCACCCGATGTTGTATGTCTGTGGGTGTGGTGTTGTTGACAATCACAACTGTTTGACGACCTCTGCTGAGATGAGGTTTTTCTGGCTTCCTCTATCAACAATAAAATGCAGTGGGGTCCCCTTCACCCACATCTATGAATGAAAAATGCACTCCCCCTCTTCAGGATTTGTTGGTTCTTCTGGTTGAATTGATGTGGTCACGACAATAAAAGTGGGGTGTGCGTCAATGATCTGTCTTTTACCAGTATTTTCATAATCATATTCTAAATCAAGATTCGACTCCTTGTCTTTGATCTCAGCCACCAATGACTATTTTGAGTGACACTCATCATTGTTGTGAAAGGGACTTTTGTGGAAATCACATCATTTTCCAGTGTCCTTCTTTGTCTTCCTGTGACCCGTCTTTTCCTATGTCTTGGAATGGTTTTCAGGAGACTGTTTGTTAGGGTCGTCTTTGTCATACTTTGGTTGTTGCAGATTTGCAGACCCAAATTCCTGTTTGTTCTGGTGCTTAAATTTATGCTCAATTTTAAGAGAATATCGATAAGTAGCATCAAGTGATGAGATGTCTAGAAAATCCATTTCAGTCTGGATGTATTTTTGTAGAGCCCCGTGGTATTTCAGAACCAAATGTCTCTCGGAGTCTTTAATACCCATCTTGGTGTGCAAGGTATGGAAGGTATTGGTGAAATCTGGAACTGCTTGGCCCCTCTCTTGCCGCAGTGTGGTCAATCTCATGTACTCGTACTCATAGTTGCCAACAGGGTAATACTGTTCTTTTACCACATCCACAAAAAAATCCCAAGTGGGATTGGCCCCATATATTCCAGAATCCTCTGTGGAACTTTTCTCCCAGTAAGTTTCCCACCAATGTTTGACATGAGGGAGAGATTTAAGGAGTGAGAAGCTGATCTTTTCTTTGTCAGAAAAATTATGAACAGAGAAATAACCTTCTAGCAGAGTTAACCATTTTTCTAGGGCTTCTGCATCTATCTGTCCTTCAAATATAGGAATATCAAAATTAAATTGTACCTTGAAAGGCGAGGTGCCTCCAAAGTGGCCACTTGATGAAGATGCACCTGATTCTATCGGTAGGCGTTGAAGGATGTGGGAAAAATTCTCCATCATTTCATCCATCTATCATGTGAGAGCTTGCTCAAGCAACAGATTGATAGGATCGTCTACTCCGTCGTTTTTCTTTTCTTCCGCCATTAAGGGTTCTTGGGTGTGAGAGAGTGATTGTCTTCAAGAGAGACAAGCTTGAGACCCAACTTTTTATAATAGGACCTCGTCGGGGACATGCACTGCAAAAATGATCAAGAGCAGCTTGCTCTGATACCACTGATCCGTATTATTTTTGTCATGAAATGCGAGTGGAGATATAATAAAGAAATGCACAGCGATATCACAGATATTCAATAAGATAACATAAATGTATCAGATATGCAACCATAAACACAGATATATAGTAATACATGATTTCTATTAATGAAAGAAATGTACAGAGACTGTAAAAATACAGAGCGAAAGACTCGCTAGAATGGTGGTCGCTTATCTCTGAGAAGAGATGTGACAGCTACTCAAATTCATAAGAAGATGATTACAATGAGGCTCTGAAGGCCTTTTTACAATAATAAATAATGCCAAAAACCCTAGACATCCAAAAACCTAACCCTAGGATATGAAGCGCCAAAAGTCATGTGGGCCCCGTTTGGGTAAGTGAGTACATCAATTTACCAGGGTCGTAACTTTTGCATACAGTCTCCGTTTTAGGCGTGTGATAGCTCATTGCAAAGGTATCATCGAGAAAATTAATATTTTGGGATAAATCATGCCTTTGGCTATCATTGAGAACCTTGATCTCGAAAAACCTTCATTTGGGCCCTCAAAATGGCCTCAGAAGTTAAAACCTACTAAAAATAGTAAATTGACAAAATTGCCAGAAAACTGTTTTGAGCCATTTGGAAAAGGTGGGTGGCCACTGATATGCACCTGGATCAGGGCCATATATCAAGTTTCTTTTCAGTCCATGCATTTTTAGTTTCGATATATTGAAAATACAAAAAAATAGGGATTTTTCATTTCTTGGAATTTTTGTCTTTGAGTTTTTATCATTAGCTTAGTGCGTATAATGAAAGATTTCATTTTACTTCTGAATTGCAGAGTTGAATTTGAGAATTGCATCATTTTTAGAAGCATATCATACATTAAAATTTAAAGTTATGACTTTGCATTGTTTCCATATTTACTTTTCTTACAGAGTTATAACACCATGAGTTTCATCACCATGTCGTTTTGAGTAATCACGGACATAAAATCAATGCTATAATTTAAAATTTATTAGTAACAATTTTATTTTCTAGAGTGCACAAACTAGCCTAGGATTTAGTGCCTTGGAATAGGATTTTTTGAGTAAGCTTATCCAAGGAAATTAAATCAACATCTGTGTCTGAGAAAGGGAGTTGAGAAACCCATTGTATAATTGGTATTATCAGGAAGCTCTGCTCACACCGGAGTTAATCATGAGGTTGCGTGAAGTTGGTTGAAGGGCTATCCCCTGGATACTTTCCTAGCATCATAGATATTTTTGAGGATTTATTCATATTTAGGGATCTTGCTAGTGCCCATACCTCCATGAGAGGTGATTCTTTCAAAGTTTCAGGAATTGCTACCCTTCCCATATGGTGATCCATACATATGACTGATTTCCTGTGCATCGATTATACAGTGGTTGATTAGTTGATTGACTTAGGTGTCTCATAGGTTACTTGTTGGGGTTATTTTGTAGGTACCCTAGGTCAGATAAGGGACGAAAAACACATAGAATTTATGGAGGATTACCACTCTAGGGGGATTTGACCGACTAGTTGTTAAGCCCATGAGGACCCTTATAACTAATTTTGTTACCTCTGATATTTAGCAGGGAGCCTCAAGCCCCTCTTGGGTGATACATACCTTCTTTAGGGAGGGAGGCCACTCAACCACTTTACCCCATTTGCATGCATTTTGGTCTTTTGACTTTTGGTGTTCTCTTTGCTTATTATTTGGCCTTAGGATATGTCTTTATCTTTAGAGTCTAAAGTCATCATGGAGTTGGACTAGCCTCCCCGCTGGTCTCATCACTTGTTACAACTACCACCAGATTTCATTCCCTTGCCTTCTAAAAGGCATAGAGTCATTATACATGGTACACACACATCCACTTTTCATATTTTTGATTCTATAAGGATGAGTACTGAACTTGGTCTTCAGAATTCTAGGACCCCTTTGACTCCCATACCTATAATAGTTAATGGCACCCCTTCAAATCCTACAACCTCTGTGGTTGTATTGCTGGAGGTACCTATCATTACTATGGCTCGGCCTATAGTTAATGCTCAATATATTGCCTCGAACCCCTTTGGTTCTCTTGGCCACTCACCTGGATACAATGTTCGGTCCATCCCTATGGCTTCTAGTCTATTTTCTTATGGTATGCCTAACTTCACTTCATAGTTTTTGAGCTCCATCCTAGTTGTTGGCCCTAATGATAGCATTTGGCTTGGGGGAAGTACACCTCCCTACACTCATTTTTCATTTGGTGGATCTCAAATCCCTAAAATGGCTCTTAATATGGGAGGTATCCCTTCTTGTAACCATGGGTCCAATCCTCCTACTTCTGGGTGGAATTATAAACCCATAGGACAAGCTTCGACTCAAGTTTCATCTTACAATCCGACCTCATCAGTGCAGATTCCAACCAATTCTTTTGGCATGATGAATCCTCCCTTATCCTTTGGTTTCCAACCCAGAGGAGGTCAGGTTCACACTTTGGGCAACCCCCAACCTGGATCTAATACGATGGGGGGGAATTTATATAACCCTCAATAGAACATTCCAGCTCGAATTATGCCCAACCAACCTTATATGAATCATCTCAGAGGAGGTCCTTATAATTTCGGACATGTCCATATTGTTTACCAAAAACCTAGATGGCCTACAAATCCACACGCACAATCTTTCCTAAGAGGTTGGGGCCATATGTCTCAAGCCCATCTCCCTTTTCTGGCCACACTTAATCTGCTAGATATTCCTAAGTTAATGAATGACCCTTTGAGTCACGATCCAACATGGCCCGCATTCCCCACCAAAATTCCTTTGGACATCCCAAAGCTTGAGGGTAAGAATGGAGAGGATCTTAGTGATCACGTCACGACCTTTCACCTTTGGTGCTCACCAAACTCCCTTAATGACAATTCTATTCATTTGAGATTATTTCAATGCACCCTTATTGGAGTTGCTGCAAAATGGTATATAGAGTTACCAAAGGGGACATATGGGACTTTTAGTCAGTTGGTGATGGTGTTTCTTAAGCACTTCTAGTTTCCCATCTGTTATGGTGTTGGCTTAGAGCTCTTGTATAATTTACGTCAGGAGACCGCCACTCATATCTCAGACCATATCCAGGAGTGGCGTAGATGAAAGAGGTTTATTAAGACCCCTATACCCCTGACCTTTCTTTTAGAATTGTTTGTTAAGTCTTTGCACCCTCCTATATCGAAGGATGTTGCCATTTCTAGGGTTACCATTGAGGAAGAAGGGATATTTAGGGCCCAATATTTAGATTTGATTTATGCTCAGTCTAGGATGTTATACCACCTTCTTCTTGAAGCACAATGGTCTACTTATGACACTAGGTAAAATCCCGGACCTCATGCCAATGGAATTGTAGGTTCCACCAATGTAAAGTCCACAGACTCTATGAAAAACCAGTTGAAAGAGTTGTCTTTAAGCTAGTCTATAGGAGGACCAGCCTCATCTGTGTCTTCCAACCCCACTCAGTCGGCGGATCTATACTCAGTGAAATTTCCAGCCAACCTGAATGGTAACCAATAGCCAGGAGGGAATAAGAAGAAAGGAAGCAATAACCGTAAGGGTGGGAAATAGGGTAATAAACCCAAGGATAATAATAATAATGAGAAGACGATTAATAATGCTAGAGAGGCAAAATGAGAAATATGTAAGATGAAGTTTCCCTATAATATTTGCACAGATTATCACCTTACCCATTTGTGCCCCAAAATTGCATAATTTGCAAGGCTATTAGCTCAATCACTCGCCATGCTGACGAATCCATTCCCACAGAATCAACACTTAGCCTCGAGCTCCTCAAACGCCTAAAATGCAGTTGGTGGAGGTCAAAACCAGCAGTCACAAGATGGTGACCATTTATGTATCAATATCGTCGATGCAAAAATCTATGTAGCCACTCGATCTTGAGACTATAGCTCTAAACAAACTATTTATGGTCTAGAACAGGGATGATTTTAGGGGATAAATTTTGCTCATGGGCTGATTTTTCATGGTTTTTCCAAAAATGAGATTCTCTATTTTAAAAATGATTCGCCCAAATTCTATAGGATAAAATTATTTTACCTCAAAAATTGCAAATTTTTTATAAAAACTATATAAAATCCTTAAAAATTTGAATATTTTTACAAAAATATCGCCAATCATTTATAGTTGGCATATGAAGGATTCATAAGATTCGCCAAGGTTTCTACATTTTAAAATAAATTTCGATCCTTAAAATCATCCCTGGTCTAGAATCTCCTCCTCCTCCTCCGAAGACGACTTTACTGATTGAGAAACCAAATCCACCGCCTTGTATTCTAAAAGGAGTACTCAAGCACTCTACCCATAATCCAATTGCTAGAGCCGCCCAGAACTACTCCATTGTTGAGGACCTGGGTGAAACTGCTTTTGTGATGTCGACTTTGGAGGTACTCCAGACGTGTCCTTCACAAAGGAATTCCTTACTCTCTTCTCTTGGAGCTATACAACCCAGTGGCTCAAAGTTGATCAAGTTCTATGTCACAGATGTTAAGCCTCTCTTTCCTTATCATGTGTCTTTCCAACTCCATGTGAAGTATTCAAAGTAAACCATCAAATGTGAAATTTTTTATGAAGGCACTGCTACATCTATGATTTCCCTGGTTAGTTGGAAAGATATAGGTTCTCTGACCCTTTCCAATTCATCGAACATGTTGAATTCTTTCGATGGTCATTCCTTCCGCCCTCACGGTATTCTCCTTGCCTTTCCGTTCCATTTAGGTGGTGTTGACGGGCGAAATCAACCGTCCATCAACTGAGAGAGTGGAACCGGTCCGGGGTTGTCTAATAACCCAAGCCATTTGGAATGAATCACTCTGACGGGTTTAGCGGCTCTGTTAGCCGATCTAAGGTCCTAGGAAAACCAAAAAGAAAAATAATCTAAACTAACTAATCTAATTAAAACTAAACTAACTAAAACTAACTAAAACAAACTAAACTAACTAACAATAAATAAAATGAACTAATCTAACTAATCTAATTAAAACTAACTATTAAACAAACTAACTAATCTACTAATTCTATATATACAAACTACTAACTGAAATATAACTTATTCACAAAATTTACAATATCTACAAAATACAGATTTAAATAAAACCTGGAAAACTCATTTACTTTCTGCTCTAAGACAGAGAAAGATATTTTTTTTGATTTTATGATTTTATAAACAAGAAATAAAACTTACTGAAATTAATCAATCTAATATACTAACTACACATATATCTAACTAAAATACTAACAAATATACTAAACAAATAAATGGCAAACTGACCTAGGAACGCTCCAGATTTGTCCTGTGTATGATGATCTTCAAAGCTGATCAGAGGAAGGAAACTCGCACTGAATAATCCAAAAGATTCTCATAAACGATAGCTGCAATGCTCTTTGAGTTTATTTATAGGACAAACAAGACATAAAAATCATAACAATTATATGATTTATAAATCTCTGCAATAAGGTAAACCTATTATGCAAAAACTTATACTTAATAATCCAATTGATGAAGAAGAGAAATCTTTCGTTCACAAATTGAATCAAGTAATTTCTATGCCTTAAATACTGGAAGAAATCAGATATGGATTATATTGAGTAGATCATATCATTTGCAGGAGACTAAGATAGCTAAAGTATTCATTAACCATATGCAAATGGATACACATAAACATGAAACAAAATATTGATATTATGAAAAGCTAAAGCTGTAGAAGAACATCAATTTCTGTCCCAGTCTGTATTAAAATTCCATATCCTTTCTCTCCCACAAATGAGGATGGTGTTATTACAAAAATAATAAGTATTTATAAGTTTTTCCACAGGGTAAAACCTCCCTCTGGAAGTTATCAAATTGTTTACATAATCTGGGAAGATATTCCCAAGTTGTCTAAACTAAGAAATTAAAATGAAACTAAAAAATCCAAATATCCTCTAAACTGTCCATCAAATCCCATGGAATTTTGAATTCACCTGAAACAGGTCAGAAATAGACAAGTTAGAGAGACATTTTATTAATAAAACAATAAAAAAATAATTCTACAGACTTAGCTACAGAATCATCTGATTCTGTAGCTAGTCTAAATGAGATACAGAATCAACATCAGAATCGATTCAAAATATTTTAAAAGAATTAAATCCAATTATCTTCCAATAACCATTTAAAAACGAATCATTTGAGATTAAAATGATTTTATCATTCAACATTAAATAGGATAAAAAATGATTCAACTGAACACAGAGATAGGAATACTCTGTTATTTTGTTACCATAAAATCGGGTCCACAGAGTCATAATCGAACAGTAATAAGATTGTTTCATATCCAATTGAAACTGATAATCAAACATATCGTATGTGATTGTTAAACAAGAGATACGATCCAATCTAACATAATCATTTTCCAATCGTTATAGCTGTAACGATATAGCAAAAAGATTCATATCATTTAATTGAATACAAGGATAGAAATACTCTGTTTTCGATTATTGTCATGAATCGGGCAAATGAAATCATATGTAACAGAATCGTAATCATTTCTCAACCAATTGAATCCATCTGTCATGAGATCGTTTTGATATTCAATTGAAAATAAAACAAATCGTAATCACATCGTTACACTTGTGAATCGAACATGATTATCACGATAACTGTACAACAAGCAATTTAGGTTGTGAACGAATCCAAACAATAATTGACTCATAACAAAATCATAACAGGATTAATCAAACAGGGTTTGTTATAGATTTTGATCGTTGATCATTGCCTAGTAAGCAAACAGGATCGATTAATTTTGATCACAATCGTTTCAATCAAATGAATCATATCATGGTTTGACCAATTCATTTCACAAATTTAAAATATAGAGCATCAATTATAATCTGAACTCGACTCATAGGACAAATTTGCTAAATTAGAATAAAAGCGAATCGATTAGCTAAGATTTTCACATAGTTGTTATAATTTGGATTTATTTCCAATTCGGGCGCGAATGTTATTTGAGCGTAATGTTTTCATCAAAGAGACAGAGTCATTATCCTTAACTTGGAAACAATCAAAGATAGAACATCACATGACACAACACCGTAACAAGTATCTTCCCGAAAACATTTACCAGTCGTAGCATACCAATGATAATGGAATCGAATCCGAGCAAGATTGTGTTCTAAACTGAATATGAAAAATTTCCTTTTCAAATTGGATACCAACCAATTCATTTGAAGGAAAACAATCAAACAAATTCAAACGAAGATCACTCAAATCCAATCAAAATCTATTGATTTCTATACCGGGAATAATCAAATCGCATATCGAATCGACATTTATTTTTATTCAAAACAAAGCTATATATAGAATGCACGCAATATAACAGAGCCATTCAAGAAGTGAATAGAATTGTTTAAAAACTGAATACAAATCATTATAGCAAACTAGATTATTACAAACAAAACAATATCAAATTTTCCATACCTGTGTAGCGACAAGGTTGCTTGTTTATACCAGCTTGGAATTTACAACAGCCGTGGCTAATTCCATGTTTTTGAACAAGATGGAGCTGGTTGTCTTCTGTTTCTTATCCAGGGCTTGGATATTGGCCTATTGACTGGTTATGACTGCAATCTATTCTTCCAATGATTGAATCCTTGATTGGAGTATCGGGACATCAATATAATATCGCTCTAACCATGAATTGCACTGATCATAGGGTGACTGTGTGGGTTTAGACAGAGCAGGCGAGGGTTTGGACAAAGGACCGAGGGTTTCACAAGGCACTTTAATACCCGGGTAGTTAGGGTCATCCTTTAGGCAGGGGGGTAGGTTTGACACAAAATCATAAGGGGGGTCGGCACATAAACCTTGCGAATAGGGGTATTCGTTGGCCAAGAAACGCTCAACTTCTGAATCGAATTCCTCACTCAAGACGATAGGGTTTGGCTCAACAGGGGGTTTTGGTTTGTTTCTGGCCAATCGTGAAATGAGCCGGGCATTCCTTTTCCCTTTAGCATTAGCAGTAAGATTAGACTTGGGCTTTTTTCTCTTGGGCTTCTTAGTAATCTCTTCATTCTTAGTTATAGTGTCGGGTAAGTCGACAGGAGGATTGGTCGAGGGTTTAGGCATTAGGAGGTGTAAGGGTATAGGTGGTTCAGCCTTAGTTTCAGTTACCAAAGGTTTATCAACCTGTATAGGGTCGGTGTCCTCAAAGACATTATGGGCAATGAAAGCCTTCCAACTATCACCAAGCAAATTCAAATGATAAACAACGATGAGCTTAATAAGCCCATGATGAAACGGGATGTTGTCAGCCTTGTGCCTCTTAAAATTTTTAGACATCTTATACAAGCTCCGATGAAAATAGAATGGCATGTTTAGAGGATACCCTATAAAAATCAGCAGCAGACGCAGGTGGTAAAGGAATACAAGTCCGAATCGACCTTCACAGGTCATGAACTACTTGATTATCATTAATAAATCATGCCATCGTTGTTTAAGCATAGTTATGGGCATACCTCTATCACAGGAGGTGATTTTGCACGATTGAAACAACAATGTCCATGGCACTTCCTCAACCTTGCAATTCTTAAACCAGCGCTGTCCCGAAGTAGGTAACCCCGTAGCCGAGCTGATAAAATGTTCATCAATCTCTAACTGTAAATCGCCTACCTTGGCTCAACAACCATCGAAGGTCATGGAAAACTGTCGAGCTACGCAAAGTTTAAAACCCTCAAAATGTTTCATGAAGGTAAGCCATCCACTGTCTGTCAAATCTTGGTGGGCATTGTCAAACATCAATAGGGCCTGGTTGCCATTGGTTTCAACTCACACGACTGGGACCATGGAGCCGAATGCATGGTAAGGGAAGGGTTCGAATTCACCAACACACACAGTAACAGAGCTACCTGAACTAGCAGCAATGAACGATCCAAAAGGGGTAAGCATAAATGCGCACATGCAAAGGTGGTGGAGTCTTCCATGCATAATATTCATTATCCAAGTACAACCGTAAAATTTCATAGTTGTTCACTCCATAATAATAGTTCAACCATTAAGTCATGTGTACAACAAATGAAATCAAATGTGTATGCCAATACATGAAAATGTTATGCCATGGTGTTCAAACATCCGACGTATAAATCAAAACCCAAAATCAACTATGCGCGAATGTGTATAATCAAAATTTTAACCAAGGTGCCAAATGATACTCATAAGTTGACAAGCCAAAAATTATAAAAAGATTAACATAAGGGTTATATCATATATAAAAAAAAATTAATCAAACCCCTATGCATTTCATAGAATCAATGATCAGGCAAGTCATATAAAGTGCAAATCCAAATGCTAGATGCCTTCAATAAAACCAAGTTATACAATCAATTGAAGTATGAGAACCAATCAAAGGATATTTCCAGTCACGTAATGATCAATGAAAGGTAAGCGCAATAGGCATAATGACAAAATAAATATCCATAGTTCAGATAACGATTGAAAAACAACTTCGAAAGGAGAAGTTTTCACGCTTACAGTCGTGAAAACTTAACGAAGACAAAAGTGTAAAAGTCGCAAGAAATGAAAATGTCGTCTATTTGAAAAATGCAACGAAAAATTGATGTTTGCAAGACATAGGTGTAGGTAGCTTATAGGATAATAGAAAAAAGTGAATTGGCTGCCAACAGGTGGGAAGATGATAGAGGTGGAAGTAGAGGTAGTTGATGTGCCTCTTGATTATAACTTGTTACTAGGTCACAATTAGAATTATTCTATGATCGTCATCATGTCATCTATATTCCATACTCTTTAATTTCCTCAAGAAGGGAGGATTGTGATGATCGATCAATTGTCCTTTGTGTGCTCTAGTCCTAATGCATCTCTTGGAAAGTCGATGCCAGCGATCGAAAATTCTCAGCCGACAATTGAGAATATCGGTGTCAGAATGTATTCTTCTGTTATGGGTACTTTCGAATTCTCAGCATCGAATCATCACATTTACACAATGTCCAGTAGGACCGTCTCAACTGGGAGGTCCATTCCTTTCCATGCATCTTATTTCAATGATACATGGACCCTACCTTCCTTGAATTCATCTTCTGAAGGACAATTGCATGCTGAGATGGCCATGTCATTATCGACAACAAAGATCACATATCAGGTTGTTCTTGACTCTTCTAGAGATCCTAATCCTATTCCATCACCGACCGATGAGGAGGATCCCATGTTCAGGCCCGTGTGGGTGACCTCGTTGTCTTTTTCACATGATTTCCTCAATGGGACTTCTCCTTCGGACAAATCCATCATCGAAGCCATGAACAGTTCCGAAAAACCCTGGGATGATATGCATCATCGCTCTTATTTTCTCCCACAGCTTGAAAGAATCAAACAAGATGACTTTTGATCTAATTTGAGCAAGATATTTGGTCACGCTGTAGTTCCACTTGATATGCATGACATATATGCCAAAGGAAATATGGTGAGTATTTATCCTATCGTCCAGATCGACATCTCTCGTACCCCTGGTAAGATTGAAAATGTAAATATCGGTGCAGATTGTTTACCGGAAGAAATCCTAATCTACATTGAGTTGTTCAAGGAATTCTGAGATGTATTTTCTTGGTCCTATGAAGAGATTCCCTTGTATTTTCAAACATGATATTAGAACGTATCTATATGTTAAACATGTTCGACAATGTCTTAGAGTTGCAACCCTCGAAAGGCCCCTACTATTAAGGTAGAGGTGGAGAAGCTACTCAATGTTGGCTTCATCTACCCATTTCCTTTGACTGAATGGGTATCCAACCTCATTCTTGTAGATAAGAAGCAAGGAACCATCCACGTATGTATGGATTTACATGACCTAAACAAGGCTTGTCCTAAAGATAACTTTCCCACATCTTTCATCGATCATATTCTCGACGAGTGCGTGGGAAGCAAAGTATTTTCTTTTATGGATGAATTTTCAGGATATAATCAAATTCAAATCAAACCTGAGGATCAACACAAGATGACATTGATTTGTCCTTGGGGTACTTTTTCATAATGAAAAATGCCTTTCGGCCTTGAAAACGTTGGATCAACCTTTCAACGTTCCATGAATTTTTCTTTTCACTATCTAAAGCACATAGTCAAAGATTACCTTGATGATCTTGTTGCTCACTCTTGCAAGAGAGAGGATCACATTACTCACCTTTGGCTTGTTTTCAAGAGATGTTGTTATTATAGAATCTGGTTAAACCCTCACAAGTGCATATTTTTCATTAAGTTTGGTTGTCTTTTAGGTTTTCTAGTTTCTAAGACTGGGATCATGGAGGATCCACTTTAGGTTGAGGCGATACTTCGGTTGCCTCCCCCATTCATGATCAGATAGATTCAAGGTTTAGAAGGGAAATCTAACTTTCTTCGTAGGTTTATAGTGAACTATGCCACTATCACTAAAGGCTTCATGCATATTTTGGAGAAGGACACCCCTTTTATCTGGGATGAGTGAGCGGAGGAGTCCTTCAATTCTTTGAAGAAATCTTTTGTGTCGTCGCCTCTGCTGAAGCCACATGACTACAATAGAGATTACTTGCTTTATATCATTGTGTCTGAGGATATGATTGGAATGGTTTTGGTTTAGGAGGATGATGATATCCATTAGCACGTCATTTACTATCTTAGTCTAACTTTACTCAGTCCTAAACGCAATTACACTCATGTTGAGAAGCTAGCTTTGGTTGTCGCTCATGCAGTCCAGCATTTGCGTCACTACATATTGCTTTGTAAAAGTACGATGGTTTTTGATGTCAATCCATTTCAATACGTTCTTACCCGATGTATCATAGGGGGAAACTATAATAAATGGATTGTCATTTTATAGTAGTTTGATCTCGATTTCGCTTCAGCAAAATCGAAAAAATCCATAGTCTTTGCAGAGTTGATATCTGATTTTCCACGTTTAGATGAGGATATTATCCATGTTCATTCATTTGTGGATGAACACATTTTTCTTGTCTCATTGTCTGACCCCTAGTATGGAGACATTGTTCTCTATCTTCAGACTTTGAAGTTCCCTCAGCATCTCTCACGAGATGATCGATGACATATAATATACCAAGCTAAGAAATACACTATTGTCGGTGACACTTTGTATCACCGAGGAATAGATGATATCTTTTTTCGTTGTTTAAATAATGGAGAAGTCGATTTTGTACTAAACAATTGCCACAGTGGGGCTTGTGGTGGTCATCTATCCGGGCTTGCGACAGGCCAAAAACTTGTGCAAGATGGGTATTTCTGGCCTACTATATTTAAGGATTGTATTGAAGTGGTTAAGAAGTGTCTCCCCTACCATGTGTTATCTCGGAAAATGCGCTCGCATACAACCCCCCTTCACCCAGTCATTACCGTTGGTCCCTTAACCAAGTGGGCGGTAGACTTCGTTGATTTCAACCCAACTTTGGGTGGGGGGAATTAGCACATGATCCGGATTTATGTAGGAACATAATGAAATACATATATACATATAAATGCAGAGATGCAGCAGAAATAAGACTTCATTTCATTAATAACAAATGAGTGAAAAATGGTTACAGATAGAATGGAAATAAACTAGCTAGGGCATTGGTAGCTTATCTCTAAGAAGATATGTGGCGGATACTGGCCTCTAAACTACCCATTACAATGAGGCTCGAAGGCCTATATATTACTGAGAAACAATGGAAAACCCTGAACATCCAAAAACTTATCCCTAGGAGATGAAAAGCCAGAATATGGGCCCCGTTGGGGTAAAGTGGTACATCAATTTCCCGGGGTCGTAACTTTGGCATACTATCTTCATTTGATGCACATGATACATCGTTAGAAACATCTATCTGAGGACTACAATATTGACAAAAATATCGAGATATCAAGTCGAAAAAGAACTCATATTCTCCAAATAATTCATGTCCAAAAAATGTCATTTAGGGCCTCAAAATAGCTCCCGAAGTTCAGGACCCGAAGAACTGTTAAAAAAAGTAAATTGTGCTATGATTAAGGAAACTGAAAAATTGAAAGAAACAATGGTGTGGGTCCAAGTGGAATAGACAGGTGGCCACCAATATCCACCTGGATCAGTCTTCCCCCCTTAGGAAGTAATGGTCCCCATTGCGCTGAGTTCCTCCATGAGATGAGGAAACTTCTGTTGAACTTGGTCCCTGGTGAGCCACTTGCCCTGGTGAAGGAGTTGGCCTGCTTTGACAACTCGATATAGTTGGATCCTCTGTTGGCAGGTGTTCTTGATTTGTGTGTCCATAATTCGATCAGTTGTGGCTTGTTCCATGCAATCTGGGTTTAACTCTGTTGGTGTGAGTTGTTCTGCCATGTCGGATGTGTCTAGTAGAGGTGGAAAGTAGGGCGGAAGGTGATCCACATTGCACACTAGGTGCAGAACAAGGAATGGTGGAATATCAAGCTCAAATGCATTGTCCCCTATAACCTTGGTGATGGTGTATGGCCCATATCGGAGTGGGTGAATCTTGCGGTAGGGTCCAGCGAGGCCCTCCTTTTTCAAATGTAGCCAGACTTTATCACCCACCTGGAAGTTGTGTGGCACCCAATGTTGATCATGTCGTTGCTTGTACTTAGAATTGGCTCTATCCAAGATGTCATGAACTTGTTGAAGGATGTCTTGAATGCACTCAATGAAGTTGTTTTCCTTGTCAACCTCAGACTAGACATGGGTTGAATCTTCCCAAGTAGCCACAAATGGCATGGCTACGTCAATGGGACATAGTGGCTGGAATCCCAAGCCCACTTGAAAGGGGTTGTGGCTGGTTGAGCTATGGAGAGCCCGGTGTAGCTTTTTTGTACATAGGGGAGGCTCTCATCCCATGTGTGTGGATGCTTTGAGTTGTACATGTGAAGAACGTGTACAATCATCCAGTTGATGACCTTTGTCCGGCCATCAGTTTGCGGATGGAATGATGTGGACTTGGTGAGCTTGGTGTGTAGGATCGACTAGAGGCTTGACCAAAATGTACTGAGGAACCTGCTATCCTAATCTGAGATGATAGACTGTGGGATCCCAAAGTGTACCCACACTTGTTCAAAGAAGAGTTTAGCAGTGGCTTCTATTGTGATATTCTTCTTGCAGGCCATCATAATGGACATCTTCGAGAATCAGTCGACGACCACAGAAGCACAGTCATTACCATGCTTAGTAGAAGGAAGGCCCGACATGTAATCCATAGAGATGGATTCCCAAGGTCGAAGTGGGGTAGGAAGTGGAGTATAGAGGCCTTGTTTCTTGATGGTTGGTTTGGAAATGGTGCAAGCAGTGCAGGACTTGATGTACTTCCCGACATCCTGTGACAATGCAGGGCATCTTGGAGGTGAAAATTGGGAATTTGCTTACCCTCCAAGAGTGTATTGTATGTGTGGCCAAATTCTAGATCACTTGTGTAGAGAAGCGTCCAATCGGAAGTCTCATGGCCAGAAGAGTTGAGCACAAATGGTTAGTGCCATCATGGGTGGTCGACTGAGGCAGTATGCAACATTATTGGTGTTGCCTTTATTGTACTTAATGTTCAAATGAAACTATTGCAGGTATGTGGACCACTTCTGATGGTGATCGTTATGCAACTTCCCTTGTGTCTGTATGAACTATAGGGGTTAGTAGTCTGTGTGGATGATCGTTTCCTTTCCCAAAATGTAATGCTTCCATTGTCGACAAGCCTACATAATGGAATACATTTCATTGTTATAAGTGGGATACTTTTGGACTATTTTGAAAAGTGTCTCACTGTGATATGCCACTGGATGCCCATGTTGAGTAAGGATTTCCCCAATGGCATAGTCAGAAGAATCTGTCTCGATGTCAAATGGTTGTTGCAAGTCTGGTAGTGTGAGCACTGGTGCAGAGTAGAGGTGATGCTTCAACTCCCTGAACGCCTTCTGTTGAGATTCAGACCAAAATAATTTTTCTTTAGCTCCTCCCTTGGTGACTTGACTTAAGGGCCAAGTGATATGATAGAATCCCAACACAAACCTATGGTAGAAATTGGCAAGACCTAAAAAGATACAAAGCTCTGTTAGGGTGGTTGGGGCTGGCCAATCATGAATGACTTGGATCTTTGTTAGATCCACATGCACCCCCTACTCATCAATAATGTATCCCATATACTAAACCTAGGTCATGCCAAAAGTGAATTTCTCCAAATTGGCACACAACTTGTGTTTTTGCAGTGTTTGGAGGACCTGTCGGATGTGGTGGAGGTTCTCTTCCCAAGTATGGTTGAAGATCAAAATGTCATCCAAGTACACCACTACAAATGAGTTGGTGAATGGTTGTAGAATGTCGTCGATTATCCTCATGAAGGTTGCAGGGGCATTCGTCAACCCGAATGGAATGACCAAGCATTCGAAAAGGCCTTCCTTGGATTTGAAGGCAATCTTACACACATTAGAGGCTTTTATTGGTACCTGGTGATATCCCGACTTCAATTCGATCTTCTTGAAATATTTTAACCCCTTGAGTTGGTCCAGAAGGTCATCAATCTATGGGATTGGGTACCTATTCTGAATAATGATCTTGTTCAGTGCTCGATAGTTAATGCAAAGTCTCCAAGTCCCATCCTTCTTCTGCACCAACACGATTGGGCTCCCACAAGGTGATTAACTTGACGGGATGTGAGCTTTATGCAACAGCTATTGAATCTGCCTCTTGATTTTTTCATTCTCCAAAATAGAGCATCGATAGATGGGTCCATTGGGTAGCAACGCACCTAGGGTTGGATCGATGGGGTGCTTGACCTGACAGTGTAGAGGCATCCCTGCGGGGGAGGTGAAGATGTCCTCATACTCCTCCACGACCTTATCCATCTTTTGTTTTCATGCAGTGGGGCCCTGTCTAGAGGTCATGGCCATAGTCTTCCTCTTTCCCTGAGGGTGGATAATTAGGAAAACAGATTTTCTGGTTTTGGAAATGAGCTTACTGCATTGTTTTGTAGTAACCAAAGAGATGGTGGTAAGAAATGCTATCTCCGATATCCTGTACAGATTACTGCGCAAGGTGATAATAACATCACAAGGCCTGGATTCATACATAGCATGTCGCTTCCACAAGTATGGCTGGCCCAATAATACATTAGAAACATCAAGAGGAGCAATGTCACATAATACCTCATCCATGAAGGGCTTGATGCTGTAGGGAAGGAGACATTGTTGGCTGACGTGGAGGTCCCATCCTTGGTGCAACCACCCGATGGTGTATAGTTGTGGGTGTTTTGTGGTCAGAAAGCCCAAAATATTCATGACCTCTACCAAGATGAGGTTCTTCTAGCTCCCACTATCGACAATGAACTGCAATGGGGAACCCTTTACCCACATCTTGGAATGGAAGAGACACTCCACCTCCACTGGATCTTCTGGTTCATCCTTCTAGCTCTTCATGGTGGAAACAGTGGCGTTGGGCTCCACATCGATAATCTTCTTCCCCCTATCATTCCCCTTGTTGGGTTTTGCTTTAGAGTTAGAGCATGCATCTGATTCAGAAGCCTTCAACTCGGCTACTAGTGATTGTGTGGCCCGACGCTCACTTGTGTTGTGAGTGGAGCTCTTATGGAACTCACACCACTTCCCCATGTCCTTTTTTGGCTTGGTGGTGTTGTTCTTTTATTATGTCTTTGGTGGGTTATACTGGGCCACCCCACCTTGGCTTGGTCCTTTTTCCTTCGGTTTGGGGGTACCTTTCCCTTTCTTTTGATTCGCAGACCCAAAGTCTCACTTTTTCTAGTTGAACTTCTACTCAATCTTGGCTGCATATCGGTACACCACACCAAGCGAGGAGATGTCAAGGAACTCCATTTCCTCCTGAATGTATCTATGCAGACACTGTGGTACTTTAACACCAAATGTTTCTTTGAATCTTTGATACCCAACTTTTTGCGTAGGGTATGAAAGAGATTCGTCATCTCATGCACATATTGGTCCCTTTGTTGCCTCAGTGTAGTCCATTGTATGTATTTGTCCTCATAGCTCCCCACGAGATAATATTGTTCCTTGATGGCATCTCAGAAATAATTCCAAGTGGGTGTTGATGAGAACAGAGAGGGTTCCCCCTCGCCCCATTTCTCTGAGTAGGTTTCCCACCAGTCCTTGACATGGGGGGCGGCTTTGAAGAGTGCGAAAGTAATCCTTTCTCGGTCAAAAAATTCTTGAACCGAGAAATATACTTCTAATAGATTCAACCATTTGTCTATGGTATATACATCTATCAAGCCCTCAAATATGGGAATGTCAAAGTTTACTTGTACCTTAAAAGGAGTGGCGCCTCCAGAGTGGTTGTTGGATGTCAATGTGTCGCTAGTGGGAATCCGTTGAATAATCTGGGCAAAGTTGTCCATCATCGCGTTCCTTTGTTTCTTGAGGGCCTCCTAGAGCAACATTTTGATAGGATATCCTTCTCCCTCATATTTATTTTCTTCCCCCATGTGCGGTCATTGGGGTTTGCGAGACTGATCTTGCAAAGGTTCAACTAGATCGAGCCCCAACTCCTTATACCCTGACCTCATTGGGCACATGCAAAGAAAGATCGAGAACAAGCAGACCGATATGATACCATTGATCTAGATTTATGTAGGAACACAATGAAATACAGAAATGCACATAAATGCAGAGATGCAGCAGAAATAAGACTTCATTTCATTAATAACAAATGACTGAAAAATGCTTACAAACAAAATGGAAATAAACTAGCTAGGGCATTGGTAGCTTATCTATGAGAAGAGATGTGACAGCTAATGGCCTCTAAACTGCCTGTTACAATGAGGCTCAAAGGCCTATATTTTACTGAGAAACAATGGAAAACCCTAAACATCCAAAAACCTAACCCTAGGAGATGAAACGCCAAAATATGGGCCCCGTTGGGGTAAATTGGTACATCAATTTGTCGGGGTCGTAACTTTGGCATACTATCTCCATTTGATGCACATGATACATTGTTAGAAAGATATATTTGAGGACTAAACTATTGACAATGAATATTGAGATATCAATTGTGAAATGAACTCATATTCACCAGAGAATTCATTCCCATAAAACATCATTTATGGCCTCAAAACAGCTCCGGAAGTTCAGGACCCAAAGAACTGCTAAAAATAGTAAATTGTTCTACGATTAAGGAAATTGAAAAAATGAAAGAAATAATGGTGTGGGTCCAAGTGGAATAGGTGGGTGGCCACCAATATCCACCTGGATTAGCACATTATCGTGGTCTTCAAATACTTTACTAAGTGGTTTGAGGCCATGCCTACAGTTAAATATGATGGGAAGAATGCAACCTTCTTTGTATTCAATTAGATTATTGCCTGGCTCAGTGTGTAGAGTGAGATTGTCACTCACCATGGTAGTCACTTTCAAAATCAGATGATGGAAGAACTAACAGCTAAGTTGAGGTTTAAACATGGTCATTCTTTTCCTTATTATCCCCAAGCAAATGGGAAAGTAGAGGTCGTGAACAAGTCTCTCAAGACCATTTTGCAAAAAACTGTCAGTCAGAGTAAATATGGCTGGCACATCATGCTATATCCTACACTTTGGGCATACCAAACCTTGATCAAGGCTGCCACCAGTTTTTCCCCTTTCTAGTTAGTACACGGTGTGGAGTTGATATTACCCATTGAGTGAGAAATCCCTTCTCTTAAGTTGGCAGTCGCACTCCTACCTGACACTTCCGATCTTGAGAGGCACATTGTATACCTAGAGAGTCTTGATGAGCAGTGTCAAGATGTATCTATGGCTATCATGGTGAACAAATGACATGTAAAGGTATAGTATGATAATTCTTTCTATCCTCAGTTGTACACTAAGGGTGACTTGTTCCTCTTGTATGATGATGCAGGAGCATCCGCAACATCCGCAATTCAACATATCAACCAGCGCGAGGAGGAAGAGAATCGTACAGCTGGACAAGCCAACAAACCTTTTTTCTTTTGATTTTGAATTTTACCTTGGTATTGTTGCGCCGCCGTTTACTAAAGGCATTCAAAGCCAGGCGCACTCGTATTATGTTACAGATAGGAAGGCAATTAATACAATTAAGGCTGGTAGATAGAAAGTAGCTGTAGATTAGACAGTCACCTTTCGAGAGGGAAAACGGAGTATAGACACCCTCCCT
>JZKD02S2367448.1:618427-630988 GCA_000966675.3 Picea glauca | reverse complement strand
TGCCAAACCATCCAAATGTTTCTTTGGAGTAAAGGAGGTAGAGTATTTGGGTCATATTGTATCTCATGAAGGTGTCAAGGTAGACCCTAACAAGATTAAGGCCATGATGTACTGGGCAATTCCTAAAACATTGAAGAATCTTAGAGGATTTTTGGGTTTGATAGGTTACTACCGCAAGTTTGTTCGACACTATGGAAGAATAACAGTACCTTTAACAACAATTACTAAGAAGGATTCATTTTCATGGACTCCATAGGAAACTAAAGATTTTGAACAACTTAAAGAGGTGATGTGAAAATATCATGTCTTGACCACTCCAGACTTCACAAAAACATTTATTTTGGAATGTGATGCCTCGAGAAATGGAATTGGTGTTGTCCTAATGGAAGAAGGAAGGCCCCTGGCTTTTGGAATTTGACCACTCAAAGGAAATGACTTACACAAACCCATTTATGATAATGAAACGATGGCAATAGTACATGCATTGAAGAAATGGCATCCTTAGCTAATAAGTAGGAACTTCAAGGTCAAAACAGATCATGATAGTCTTAAATACTTCTTGGAACAAAGACTATCTTCAAAAGAACAACAAAAATGGGTAGCCAAGATATTGGGTTATGATTTTGAAATCGTCTATAAAAATGGGAAGCAAAATGTTGTGGCAGATGCACTCTCAAGAAAGGATGAATATGTTGAGGCCTTTCTCTGTGCTATCTCAATCATCCAACCCAATTGGATAATAGAATCAAGGGATGAATGGAAGAATGACGAAAAAGTGTGGACTCTCATTCAAAATATGCAGCAGGATTCCAGTGCATCAGATACATTTATATGGAAAAATGATTCACTATGGTACAAAAATCGCTTATATTTATGTAAGAACTCCCAGCTCAAACAAAAGGTACTATTGGAATTGCACACCTCTCCAGTAGGAGGGCACTCAGGATTTTTGAAAACCTACTATAGAGTTAAGAAGGATTTTTTATGGGATGACCTTAAAACTAATGTTCAAAGGTTTGTGGAAGAATGTTTGGTTTTCCAACAAAATAAGGTGGAAACAATTAAGACCCCAGGTATTTTACAACCATTAGCAATCGCAAGTCAGCGTTCAGAGAAGGTTTCCATGGATTTCATCATAGGGTTACTGAAGTCTGAAGGAAATAGTGTCATCATGGTGATTGTTGATAGACTGACCAAGTATGCACACTTTTGTGCACTCTCTCATCCCTTCAAAGATAGTACATTTTCCACTGCATTCATGGAGACAGTTCAAAAGATACATGGCATCCCAAAGATTATTGTAAGTGAAAGAGATCCCATCTTCACTAGGAATTTTTGGATAGAATTATTTTCTTGTTTGGTTACTCAATTCGCTCATAGCTCATCCTATCATCCCCAATTTGATGGACAAACTGAGATAGTGAACAAATGTCTGGAAGGCTACCTTTGTTTTGTCTCTGATAAACAAACACAATGGTTCAAATGGTTACCCTTGGTACAATGGTGGTATAACACTTCCTTTCATACTGCAACAAAAATGACACCATTTATGGAACTCTATGGATACCACACTCCTTCCATCACTTCATCTCTAAAATAAAAATCTAAGGTTCAAGGAGTGGAAGATCACATCAACCATCAACAACAAGTTCTCCAAATATTAAAGGACAACCTGACCATTCCACAAAAACGCATGAAAAAAAAGCAGATCAACATCACAGTGAAAGAAATTTTGAAGTAGGGGATTGGGTGTTTTTAAGACTACAACCATACAAACAAATGTCCCTCAAGCAAGCCAAGAAGGATAATAAATTATCACCAAATTAATATGGCCCTTATAAGGTGTTACAAAAGATTGGTATTATGGCATACAAATTAGAGTTGCCTACATATTCAGAAGTACACCTAGTTTTCCATGTTTCATGCTTAAAGAAGGTTATAGGCGACAAGATCCCAGTTCAACTATATTGCCAGAACTTGACGAGGAAGGAAAAATCATATTGGAGCCTGAAGTCATCACTGACATAAGAATTCACCAGCTGAGGAATAGATCTGTTTCAGAGTATCTCATTAAATGGAGAAAACTATCGGCTGAAGATTTCACTTGGGAATATGAGTCTTTTATACAGAAGCATCCATATTTACTCAAGCATTGCGGACAACACTTGTCTCAAGGGGAGGGGCATGTTAAGCCCTAATATTGGCTCATTACCCCTTAATTGGGGCATATTACATTAGTGATGTTATTTTATTTGTGTCAGCTTTACTCCATTAGTTGTAATTATACCTCCTAGTCTCCTATATATACCAAGGAGACATTTTCATTTAGAGTCATCTTGTACTGGAACATTTATGTGGGGTAAAAGGAGCTTGACCCCTCAAAGAAACTTATTATCTAAAATTATATCTTTTTCAAGGCGTTGAGTACTTATTCTGAGGTTTTTCTATGCTATATTGATATTTGGTTCTTAACAAGAGAACAAAGTTATCTGAGTCCATTCATAATAATTTTGTGTTTAGCATGGCCTTAGGAAGTTGAACTCATTACAAAGTATTCTCTATCGACTGGTTAATCTTCCAGTCCCTACAAAGAAATTTATAGATGCCTCTTGCATCTCATGATTTTATCATTGGGTCTATGCTGCTAGAGTCCACCATATGTCTCATGGTATTGTTCAAAGGAAGTCTATCAACCTGCGTCAACCACTCATAAGAACTCTTGACTTTGCATGTCATCCATACCCTCAACTTGTCTTAGAATCATATCTTACTTTAATCCTATCATGCACCCTATCCCTACTTTCATCATTGGTAGGTAACCTTTAACCCAACAGTCAACATTTCATCATTGGTTGTTGACTGGGTGGCTTCCCTTGTGTTTGACGACAAGAAATCTATTCAAATATTGGGATTCGTGCAATGTCTTGGATTCCATTAGCCTTATTGGTGGTTTCCTCACCTTTTTCAGCAACTTTCATCATTGGCTTCTATTCAGAGGGTCTTTTTCATGTACCACTTGCACTTGGCACACACAAAAGATGCACAGGGTCGTTGGTTTGTGAACTTGTTCTTCATCCGATTTCCACCAAATCATGAAGCTCCTGCTTTGTACCTTGTGATAAATGATGAGAGATGCCTTAATGCTCTCCTTTCCATGAATCTCTTTCAATAGACATCAGCCCATTATCTAGAAACGAGACCTAGATTATTATGAGTACCTTGAGTCTTGCAGTCATCATTGGCAGGCTCTCTCGCCATCGACAGTTGGGAATATATAAATGTCTCTTGATCGATGGATTCTTCAAGTGTTTGAAACCGAATCCTCTATTCACACTTGTCAAAATGTACTCGATGCCTTGATACCTAGTTTCATTATCGGTAGGTTGTCTCTCGTTTGTTAACAGTATACGTCAATGACCAATAATCAAACAATGTCTCATTGTATTCAACCTCAACTCCTTTATTCACATGATGTAGAATTGCACCTTTGGAAGAATGTGTAGAAGACTTGAAGACATCACTATGTGGTTGCATATTTCCTGAGATGTTTCTTCCTTTTCATTGGACCAGTACCTATATGACTTCAATAATCATGGGAGATCAGATTGTACTTCATGGTATACAGATATCTTCAGATTGGTTTTGAGATTGGTACTACTGGGCCTTGTTCATAACTAGGAAAACTATTGGCATGTAACCGCATTTGTATTTTCCTATTCATGGCAGCAAACACTTGTTTGGTATATTTTTCACATGGATCTATAGTGTATTTTTGATAGCCATGTATGCAAAGTCAGTGCAGAATGTAATGAGCAATTGAGTTCATCCAGCTGGTTCTCTACCACTCCGCTTCTGGGTTACTTATAATGTATATCATCCATCGCAGATACTCCACTGACCTCACACATTAGGGGGCATCTATTAGACCAATATTTTCCTCTAATCCATATGGATATCGATGGCCACCCACCTTTTCCAACCGGCTCAAAATAGTTTTCTGACAATTTTGGCAATTTACTATTTTTAGCAGTTTTAACCTCCAGGACCATTTTGAGGGCCTAAATGAATATTTCTCAGGATTGAGTTCCTCAGTGATAGCCAAAGGTCTGGTTGATCCCCCAAAATTAATCTCCTCAACGATACCTTTCGAACGGACTATCACACACCTAAAACAGAGATCGTATGCAAAAGTTATGACCCCAAGAAGTTGATGTACTAACTTACCCAAACGAGGCCCACATGACTATTGGCGCTTCATCTCCTAGGGTTAGGTTTTTGGATTTCCAGTGTTTTTTGCATTCTAGTTTATTGTAAAAATTCCTTCAGAGCCTCATTTTAATCTTTTTCTTGCGAATTTGCACAACCGTTACATCTCTTCTCATAGATAATCCGCCACCATTCTAGCAAGCTTGTTTCCGCAACATTTTACAGTTTCATCTTATTTCGTTATTGAATAGAAAAACTGTTTTACTATATCTTTGTTATTTTCTGTTAAGAACCTGTTAATAATATGTATTCATTTTGTTCTACTCATAAAATCTGGATAATTGGTATCAGAGTTGTTTACTCCTTGTCGTCTTAATGCATGTCCCCAATGAGGTCAGAGTACAAAGAGTTGGGTCTCGAGATTGTTTCTCTTGAGGGTAGAAGATCATTCACACCCAAGCGACCTCTCACAGTAGAAGAAAATAAAGATGACATGGCAGGAGATCCTTTGAAACTGTGGATTGAGGAAGCCCTCATGAAACAAAGGAACAATATGATGGATAGTTTCACGCAAATACTTCGACGACTACCAACAGGTGACCCATATTATTCAAACGTAGGCGCTGCCCCCTTCAAGGTACAAATAAACTTTCATATTCCTATATTTTAAGGTCAGATAGACACAGATGTTGTAGACAAGTGGTTGGATCTACTAGAAGGGTATTGTTCTGTCCATAACTTTTCGAATGGAGAAAAGTTACTTTTGTTCTTCTCAAATCCATTCCCCATGTCAAAGATTGGTGGGAAACATTATGTGAGAAAAAGGAAACAGAGGAAACCTCATTATTTTCAATCACGACCACCTAGGAATCCTTCAGGGATGCTATTAAGGAACAATACTACCCTGTCGGAAGTTATGACAACATGTATACCAAATGGACCACACTGCATCAATAAAGAGACCAAGCAGTTCCATATTTCACAAATATATTCCATACCTTGTGTAATGATCCCAAGCAATTATGCAAGGATCATCATTGTTTTGGTGTCTTTTTAAAACTTTTCTGGTTGTGGGATTCCATCACACTTTGTTGAATTATTGTCTAGATGTGTTTACTTGTTGAATGGCCTCTTTCTTTTGGCCTTAGGGTTTACTGATGTGTTTAAATGTTTGTATGCATCTATAAACAAGAATATATAACCATTGAACATACCTCAACCATATGAAATATGATAGATAAGCCAAAACATCTGAAATATGATTTTATTCATGAAATAAAGGAACCTGCTAAAATGAAGATGTCGATCTAGAATGCTCAACATATGGCTCCAAGATAGAAGTATGAGCTGCTAAAAAAATATCCTGACAATACAAAATAAGCCTCCAAAGGATGGATAAGAGTCAAATACCAATACCAAGGTAGATTTGGCCATATGAAGTGCATAATCCCTAACTGGATGATGCCATGTCCTGTTGGAATGTTGAAGCTCTTCAACAATTCGGCCCTATTTCCAAATGTGTCTAACGACCCTAAGAAAGATACCAAACAGTCGATCGGGTGATGGAAACAACAACCCAGGTGCCTAAATATCCAAGATCCCCCTCAAACCCTATGGATCTGAACATCCTCCAATGTATGGTGTGCCCTCCTAGATGGATGGAACCCTAATAATTTGGCCTCTCTTCTAGAGACCTCAAACTGCTCCACCAATCCACTAGAATGATATATCGAGGCACGAAAATGAAAACCCAAGTGCTCAAATAGGAAAAATACCTGCGAGATCCTTAGATCTAGCTACCCTCCAAATAATGGTGTGCCCTCCTCTTGGGAAATCGTTCCACTGTCAATACAAATAAACCTACCACTAAAATGCCTCCAGAAACCACCAAGAATGATGCTAAGACACCTGTAAGGAAAAACCAATACCTGGAATTCCCAAAATCACTTCTCCTCAGCTAGGATGAATCCTCCCTCAATGAATGGTGTGCCCCTCTTGCTGGAAACCCTAGCTGGTGCGCCTGCTCTCTCTGCCCCTACAACTAATGTAGAATCCTCCTGCAACTAAGTAGATCTAGAACTAGAATGGTGTGGGAGAGTATTGATTCTCTGAGACCAATATTGGGACAAGACAGGTGGAATATTTCACCACTGAATCATCCTCTAGGGTTTGTTAAGTCAAAACCCTCAAAACGCCCAATGATGGGCTCACTAGCTAAAATCCAGATATCAAAAGATAATCATACATGAATGAATGAGTAGAGGCCCTTGCCTTTCCTTTATACGTTTTGGCTCACCTTGTCCCTCCAAAGTGACTTTCATTTTATTAATATTTAATTAATTAATTAAATCACTTTAATTAATTAATTAACCTTTTTACCTCTGAAAAACGCCTTATCTCTCATTGTGGCTTCCCTGGCCATTGAAAGTCACTTCTAGCCATCCCATATTGTAGTGTTGATGCTCCCTATTCCAATGAGATATTACACTGATATGTTCCTCCAAGTAATGTTCCCAAAATGACCTCTTTAGTGAATTTAATTGACTTATATCTCAAAATAATCAAAATCATGGAAAACGTCATAATGAAACAAAACCAAAGCCAACCTATGCAGAATGGCTCATAATGATGGAATATGATGGGAAATGATAGATGGACCCCACAATGCCTCTCAATAACCCCTGTACTCTCTATAATACCCATATGGCTACTCTAGTCATCATAAACCCTTACACTGTGATGATGCCCAAAGTGGGTACATTACAATCCTCCCTGCTAGAAAATTGCTTGTCCTCAAGAAATAACTAAATCACCTCAAGTATAATACCAGTATCCCATGTCCACCTGTGGGATACATAATAGAACCCCTCCAAAGATTAACAATCACACAGGTTGCCCCCTGGGTCCCATATCAAGTCATGAACTATTAGCTCCTGGGATGCAAAGTCCTAACATACATCAACTCTGGAAGTCTCCTACATATGAAACATGGCCTCATCTCAGAATAAGTCCATCCTCCAAATCTCTACCAAGATCCACATGGCCTCCATCAACTACACATGTTGATGCTAGAATGAGGTATTGCAAGACCTCCATGAGATACCCTCAAGCAATGTGTTCTCCTTGACACTGAAGGTCAATGGAAAGTTAGGACAAGTTTCCCCTGCAAAGTTCCATTCGCCCCTGTCATTCAATGAAACGATCAACCCTGCAATCCCTGGGTCCCATGATATCCTATGTCAAAGATCCTCGTGTTGACACTACACTATGGTGACCCTTCATGATTTCTCCCTATATGTATACTCGATCCTCCACTCCTCGATCCTCAAGCTGAAATCCCTATGGCCCTTGGACCTGTTGTCAAAAAACTATACCTATAACAATGTCACTGTAGAAGTAGTAGTACCTATCCACCCACCTCTATGTCTAATCATGTTGATCAAGAGTGAAAAGCTACCTCACTCTATCAGACAAAAACCTTTGGGCTCTCTCCAAATCAACCCCTAGTGGTGTACGTGTCTCTCTGGTGCAACCTGGGTCATCAGGTAGCGAAACATCCTGCTAACCAAGTGAACGCCTGGGTCCCATGGAAAACCTAGAAGTTTATCACTTCCACTCTCTGCTATCTGCTCCTGTGTCAGACTGATCACTATTGGAAGCCCCATGTTCTCATCTGCTATCACTTGGCCTATGGTACTCACCATAACGCACCAAATATCAGCTAGCTACTCATGACGATCCATCTCTATTCTGCTATATGTTGTAGAAGTACTCATGTCAGGTGGTCTTGTCCTAGTCACTCTCCATGCCCTCTACCATTATCTATCTCTCCTTATGTTGTTGTCAATGATAAATGTGTCGGGAAGGGCTAACAAAAACATCTATAGCTGACTGTAGGGATGAAAAATATCACCTGCTTTGGTCAGCCGCAAGGACTTGACCAAAAGTACGTCTACCAATACCCATGATAAATGCTCACATGTAGCCATCACTAAATCCCAATCATCAGGTACAACCGAAAGTAACTCCTCTAAGTCTTCTCAACCAACCTCTGTCTCTCATCTCCCATGCAACTGCTGAAATGGTGAAGGTGATCTCTCACAACTATGGGTTGTTGCAAAGGAGTGACATATGTATGTTCCCCTAAATGTGTCTCCTTCCTACATGGCCATACATCCCTTTGAATCCCATCATACATCTCATCATGTCTCTGTGAGTTATCACTCATCACTGTATGCTCTGACATACTCATGTCGTCTCCCGTAGACTCATGCTACATAACAGATCCTGGGCATACTGTTGGATCAACCTCTATATGGAGGTCAACCTCTCTCCGAACACCAATGGAAGTGTCCTCCATCAACTCATCCTCCTCTACTAGATCACCAACAACCTCTATCAATGTGACTGACTGATATATCTGACAAATATCCTCAAGAGACTCATCCGATCTAGACTCTGATTCCTGAAGGGTAGTCTATGTGCCTCTCAATAATCCTCGAGTGCTCTCCAAATCTTGAGTAATTATGTCTACCTCCAAATCCTACTCCCTTAGAGCCTCATGATACAACTCACCAATCCTCAATAAGTAGTCCCTGTCAGTCAACAACTGTTGGTAGTCGATCCTCATCATAGATACTCTCTCCCTGAGAGTATGAAAATCATCCATGGTAATTCCCTCATTTGAACTACCATGTGCCACTGACTCTCTCCAGCAAAAATCTGCCATCAAGGCATGCATGTCATCACTGAGCCTGGTGGATTCCATGAACATAGCCTCACAGACTCTCAACTGTGATACTAAGTGGTGTGGCTCCTGATCATGGTCATGCTGAGGTGCCACCTCATATCCCTCACTGTTGTTGTTAGTCCTGCTAATGTCAACTCTAGAGTCCCCAAAGACACTCTTTTCATAAGATAATGTGATGAACTTACCATTGTCTATTGTGCTTCTGGTTACTCATGTATGCCACCACACCCCATCACTAGATTCTATCTCCCCTTGAATCACACTGTATCCTATATGAGTAGTTGTATCCTCCTATGCACTCAACCTACTACTATCATATGCACCTGGATCCCATAGAGATGTATCCAGACATGTGCTATGGTCATCCTAACTGCTAAAGAGTAAATCCTCATCAATGCAGGCCAATCCTAGAAGTAAGTGCTCCATCAACCTATCAAACTCTACAATCTGCTCAACTAATCAAGTCTTCAATAGCTATGACTCAATCTCCTTAGGCTAATCTGTATGTGTAAGGTCCCCCTATATATACTCTCTGTATCTCCTCCTAGATCGACGGATCTACATGTCTATGGTGTGCATCCCTCACACAAGGCTCATCAACCCTATATGACATGCCAATGACCTCCTTAGATGACGTGGCTATCAAAGGTGTCTGGAAGGACGACATATCTGTCACGGCCATCATGGGAAGCTCATCAGCTCTAGGTGCTAACATCTGTGTCTCCTCACTAGTGTCACCACTCTGTTGAGGCGTAAGGTCCTCAATAATATGTGATATGTCTATTGAGACACTAGTTCTATCATCTTATCCATCTGGCTACCTATCTGCTACACAAGGTTCATCATCCTCCTCAAGCGTGCTAGTAGCATCATCCTCTGTACAAGATTCACTATCACTAAACTCTGTGCAAGAGTCACTATCATCATCAAACTATCCCAAATCATCATCTATCACTCCATCCTCACACATCTCATCATCACTATCATAGCATGCCTCAATAGTGTGCTTCTGGTCCTAATCCCTCCATCTATGATCTAGTTCCCATGACCCCTTGCAATAGTGGAAAGGTTGCGTGCTCCTAATGGGCATGGGGTCTCTCTGTTCTTCCCACCATCTAGCCGCTTCTTTTCTTTTTTTACCTGCTAAAATGATTCCATGTAAAATATCCTCTTCACTGCAACTGGGCTTCCTGGAGTCTACATACTGAGGAAAGGTTATCATAACCTTAGTTTCCTCGGTAAGGTCGTGATACATTATCTTCAAACATGATATCTCAAGGCATAACCTATACATTTCTTTCCAACTATCCATTTATCCCTAGAAAGGCCCCTCAGGTTTGTAGGATTTAAGCTCTGATACCACTATAATGATCCCAAGCCATTATGCAAGGATCATCACTATTTTGGTGTCTTTTTAAAACTTTTCTGGTTGTGGCATTTCGTCAAACGCTTTTCTGAATTATTGTTTAGATGTGTTTACTTGTTGAATGGCCTCTTGATTTCGACATTAGGTTTTACTGATGTGTTTATATGTGTGTATGAAGCTATAACCAAGAAGATATAACCATGGAACATACCTCAACCATATGCAATATGATAGACAATCCAAAACATCTCAAATATGATTTTATTCATGAAATAAAGGAACCTACTACAATGAAGATTCTGATCTGGAATGCTCAATAGATGGATCCAGGATGGAAGTATGAGCTGCTACAAAAATCTCCCAACAATACAAAATAATCCTCCAAAGGCTGGATAAGAGATGAAGACCAATACCAAGGTAGATTTGGTCGTATGAAGTGCAGAAGCCCTAACTGGATGATGCCACGTCCTGCAGGAATGTTGAAGCTCCTCAACAATTCATCCCTACTACTAAATGTGTCCAACGACCCCAAGAAAGATGCCAAACAATAGATCAGGTGATTGCAAGAACAACCTAGGTTCCCTAATATCCAAGATCCCCTCAAACACTATGGATCTGAACATCCTCCAGTGTACGGTGCGCCCTCCTGGATGGCTAAAACTCTGATAATTCGGCCTCTCTCCTAGAGACCTCCAACTGCTCCACCAATCAACTAGAATGATAGATCGGGGCACGAAAATGAAAACCCAAGTGCTCAACTAGGAAAAATACCTGCTAGATCCTTAAATCTATCCACCCTCCAAATAATGGTGTGCCCTCCTCTTGAAAAATCGTCCCACTGCCAATACAAATAAACCTGCCACTGAAATGCCTCCACAAAGCACCAAGAATGATGCTAAGACACCTGCAAGGAAATCCCAATACCTGGAATTCCAGAAATCACTTCTCCTCAACTAGGATGCATCCTCCATCAATGAATGGTGCGCCCCTCTTGCTGGAAACTCTAGCTGGTGTGCCCGCTCTCTCTCTGCCCCTGCAACTGATGTAGAATCCTCCCGTAACTAAGTAGATCTGGAACTAGAATGGTGTGGGAGAGTATTGCATCTAAAAGACCAAGCCTGGGATAATCTAGGTGGAATCTTTCACCACTGAATCGTCCTCTAGGGTTTTTTAAGTCAAAACCCTCAAAACCCCCAATGATGGGCTCACTAGCTAAAATCCAGATATCAAAAGATAATAATACATGAATGAATGAGTAGAGGCCGTTGCCTTTCCTTTATAATTTTTAGCTCACCTTGTCCCTCCAAAGTGACTTTCATTTTATTAATATTTAATTAATTAATTAAATCACTTAAATTAATTAATTAACCTTTTTACCTCTAAAAAACACCTTATCTCTCCTTGTGGCTTCCCTAGCCATTGAAAGTCACTTATAGCCATCCCATCCTATATTTTTTATCCTCCCGATTCCAATGAGCTATTACAATGAGAGGTTCCTCCAAGTAATGTGCCCAAAATGACCTCTTGAGTGAATTTAATTGACTTATAGCTCAAAATAGTCAAAATCATGGAAATCATCGGAATGCAATGGAACCAAAGCCAACCTATGTGGAATGGCTCATAATGATGGAATATGATGGGCAATGTAAGTTGGACCCCACAATGCCTCTCAGTAACCCCTGTACTCTCTATAATACCCATCTAGCTACTCCGGTCATCATAAACCTTTGCACTGTGATGATGTCCCAAAGTGGGGACATTACACCTTCTGCACCAATCTAGGTATCAAATATTCAGAGAGACATCCTTCTCCGAAATCGGATTCAGAAGCCTGACAGGGCATGAAAAATGCTCAAAAATGAAAGTGCTCAGAATCTGATGAAACCAATGCCATTGTGTCCATCTCGTCTTCCCGATTTCGGCGGTATATTTAGGTTTTCAAACAGAGTCCATATGCGAAAGTTATCACGTTCTGATTGGAAGCCCAAATAGGGAAAAAGTCAAAGGTCAACTGGTCAAAAAGTCAACGCTGATGACATCAGCATGCTGACTGTGTAGGAGATGACGTGGCACTCTTTGGCTGATGGTGATTGGGCAGGTTTGCTGACAGGGAAGACATGTGGCAGGCAACTGGACCAGTCAATGGTTGACAAGTGGCAGTTGTTCGTCGAATGGGAAAGTGCCACGTGGCACCCAGTCATCAGTCAATGTGGTATGTTTCAAAAAAAAAAAGTTTTGG
>JZKD02S2367448.1:585590-596685 GCA_000966675.3 Picea glauca | reverse complement strand
TAAAAGAAACAACATACACTAATAGAATCTAAGAATCACAACCAAGCAAACAAGACCTTCTTTTGATGACCATACTAGTTGGTGATGAAATCCAACGTCGCGTGATCAAGTCCAGGAGGGGGGGGGATAGGGTGGAATAGTTACAATGGCGACCTACTTAACGGACTTATGCCTTGGTGCAAGCTTCCACACAGTAATTGTGGATTTACCCTCCAAGGAGACTGAGTGAGTTTGAACAATGTCTGCTCCAGGTACAGTGAGACTTCCCGTCACCATCACCTTGTGTAAGACCCTAAATATTATGGCCACTAACGTTACCAATTCGCAGTCATCCCCTGGGCGGGAATAGTCGACAGTCCGATCCGAACGTATGGGCAGGGTATCAAGCCCGAAATCAACTAAAAGGCTTCCACGCAGTAATTGTGGATTTAACTCAAAGTGATCCCCATAATACGATCCGACCACCACAATCAGTTAAACCACAGAGGGTTAGTCCCCGTAGCTCACCCAAATGCGACCTCGTGCGTAACCCCTGTGTGAGATTGGGATCCCAGGAAGACTTATATGATAACTGGATTTGACTCTCCCTAACTCAGGATGCTACTGTTTGTTTTGGAAACTTTGGAGAGTTATGTTCACAACCCTAATCCAAAGTACTAAGACTAGTCTATTGTTGGTGGAGGATCCTAGAAAATAAAAAGTTATAGATAACTTTTAATTCGCGTTGATTTTTATGGTCGTTCTTTACGCAAAGGGGTGCATGGAAGTGAAATAAATGGAATTATGACTCAGACCCAAAGAGTGCATCAAACATGATAAGCATTCATTTCCTTTCGATGAACATCTAGCTAAGGGAGAGAGAGAGTTCTTTCACTAATCCAGCACAAATAAGGAATGCCCTCAAATGATTCTTTTCTCAATCAAATCCTGATGTAATGCAAAAACTTTTAAGATACCTGTTGATATGCACAATCAATCATGCAGATGCTTTTTTTATTTTTAATTGTTTGCATATGAGTAATGATCAATACAACATAATTCTCATCTTGCTAATTATCTTTCTTATATGAATGAAAACCAAACTAGCAGAAGCAAAAGTCACACAAACAATACACCCTTTTGTAGCAATCAAAATGAAAATCGAAAGAAAAGAAACAATCAAAGAAAAAAACAAACTTCACACCCAAAAGAAAAAGTTGAAGAACAATAACCTTGACTGAAATTGGGATGAAGAGGTTTGTAGGCCTTTGATGACCTTCACCGGGGTTTTTACTCAGCTGATGAGGAGAGAAGAACAATGCATGGGTTTCAAACTTCACTCAACAGGAAAAAATCAATGAAAATAGTGAAGAAGGCTACAAGATCCAACTAACAAGGTGTTTATTCTTCAAAAAGGACATATGTCAAGGCTGAAAGGGAAGAAAAATTGACTCACTAGATCACTCAGCAAAAGAGACACAGAGGCAAACCCTGAAAAAGGCAGTTCTGGAGGGTTTTTGGGCCAAAAAGAGGCTGGCGCTCTGTTTCCAAAGGCAAGGAGTGTTGTAGCACTCTGTGCAGAGGTATGGGGGAGAGTTGGTGCTCTGTTAACACTAGGACAGGGGCACCATGGTCTAAAACTTCAAAAAATGTCAGAAAATTCCAAAAATTCAAATTCAAATTCGACAATTATGCTGAGTATGATGAGGTAAGGAGCCAATCAACTCATGAAACTAATCAAAAGAGGAGTGAACCAGGTCTAAAACAATCAATGGATATAACAAGGTCAATGAGGAGAAAAATCCAAACAAGAATTTTCGATTTGAGGCTATCTCCCCAGTGGAGTCGCCAGTTTCTGTTGTAGGAAATCTCCCTGCGAACAAGTAGATCGCCTCTAAGAGCTTGACCCTAACTCTAGACAGAAAATTCTTAACATGGACACTGACTTCCTTTCAAATCTATCTAAACTAACACATGAGAAAGAAGGATGATAGAGGTACCTTTTATCGATGTTTGTCCCTGCATGCTCCGAGTTGCGCTCCAATCCTTTTTCTCCTCGCTGAGTTATGTGGATAAAACAAGATATGACCGCTTCCTACTCTATTGATATTATCTTGAAAACAGATCTATCAATTAATGATAAGTTCATGTGACATCAGAAACAAACTAGAAAGAAACAGGCCAAGCGTGTCATATTGATGAGAATAACGACAGTAGTACTTACAATCGTAGATGCGAATGCAACAACTTCATCAAGTCCTCTTCGTCTAACCCTTGCCTGAAATCTCCAAAACCTAGATAACAACAACTTCACTGATCACTCTCCTTTGGCTGACTGTGAGTTTGCTCCAAGATCATAAGTTTCATATCTTTAGTTCTCCCCCCCCCCATCATCTTTGTTCCAACACCACTTATGAGATCATAAGTTTGGTGTAATTCTCCATTTTTTAGTCCTCACTTATGAGATCATAAGTTTGGTATCATTCTCCATTTTGCAACCCTCTTTCACCATTAGAAAGCTTGCTTATATAGCCTTGGAGAGGCTCTAACCACTTGAGATATCCTTGGGGAAGTTGAGGATTTTCCTCCTTCAGTTGAGGATCTTCCCTAGGATCATGGTTGGATTAGGGATTCGAATCCAACTGCCTTCCAAGAATGAAAAGATGCTTCCCCAATTCATCTCAACAGCTTAACAACTGCCCAGAATAGGTAGTGCTCCCTCAAAAGGGCCATCAGAGCACTGTAGCGCTCCCTAGTAGGCTTTAGGGGGGCGCCAACACTCTCAAAATTTATAGCGCTCCCTCAAAAGGGCCAGGGGAGCGTTATAACGCTCCCTGACAGTGTAAGGGGGAGCATCGGCACTCCGATATAGTGTAAGGGGGAGCGCTCCTCTCCAAAAACTCAGTTTTTGAGGTACTTTCAGATGGCAAAAGGTTTGCAAGCTTGTTGACTCATCTCTCCTCTTCCAAATCAAATGTTTGAGGTGTTTCAAGTTTCCTTCTCATGTCGTTATAGGCAGGACATAGGCATCATGGCAACATGCTCTCTTTGACACTTTACGACACTTGTGAGCAACATGCGACACTTGTGACCTTGTGAGTAAAATGTGACACTTGCGGCCTTTGTAATGACGACACTTGCGACACTATCAAAGTGAGTAATTTTGATGTGTAACAATATGAGCTTGTCATTAGTGGAGGATTGAAGTGGTGGAGACCCAGCTAGAAGGAACTTGATTTATTGGTTCTTAACCATGCTGACATGGAAATCTATAATAATTTCACTTCTACTGATCATTTATTAATATAAATACACCTTTCCCGTCCAGTTGATATCTTGCAAATATATGAATTGTTATCCATGGGCATGTTTGTTTTGTATATTAATGGATTATGCTATCTAATATGATAACCTTTTATATTATCACTATATGCTTGCTCTACTTGTTTGTTGAGAACATGTTGCAGGTATAAAGCTTTGGGTCGAAGTTCTCAGGGTGGACATCATCAAATGTTTGGATGAGGTAGGCATCTTTCTTTCCTCTCTTTCACATTGGTTTATATAGCATATGCTAGAATTGAGTTGATTTCTGCAGTTATACCTGTCTGTTGTGGCTCACCCTAGCCATAGAGAGATTTTCCTTGTAATAGCAGGAGTTTCTTCCACCATTGAAGAGTACTCCCCTTCAACTGAAAGAAAGCCATGTAGAATTTCATGTCGGAGGTATAATCGTGAAGTGAAAATCACATCACCATGTTCTTCAACTGTGCTTTAGTGATTTCGTTTTCCATGGCACCCAATATCTTGAGGAACTTCACCTTCTCAAATTCTCAGTAAATTTTACCAGTACCTATTGGGGTGCGTGGTGGACCCTCAGGGGGTATCAACGCCTTGGCCTAATCTCTATATATATGGCTAATCAAGGCCTCTGACATCCTCTGAAAGGAACTCATTAACCCATCCACATCCCCCACAACAATCTGTTCATGTCCAATGACTTGTTATTCTCCTTGGGGGTTAGACCCCTTTGGTGTGGATGTTACTAGAGGTGTTGTCCCTCCTCCTCTAACACCACATCGTCTGCCTCCGCAGTGTCCTTTAACCATGATTACCTGCACAAATACAATTCAAATCAATTAGTGATAAATTATTAATCAAGGTTTTATACAGTGGAAGGTGTAATGATCCCAAGTCATGAGGTTGAACCCACTCTCATACCATATGTAACGACCCCATCATTATGACAGCAAAAGCGATGTACAAAAGATAATATTTTTTTATTTTTTTTTGCGTTAGGAAATTATATATCACAATTAAAAGCAACATCATCAATCCATCATCCCAAATATTAGAAAAACAACATTAACACATTATCAATCAATCAAAATGAAAACGATATACATATCGACACATTATCAGAAATAAATAGTAGCCCATAATTAGTGAACTTATACAATTAATAATGATGCATAAACAATATGAATCAAAATCGTTCAACTCATCTCATCAGGATAATCATCATATAACACTAGGACACATGTGATAACATATGATACTTAAGGATCATAAAGATAACCATAATAATGACATAAGATACTACCCTCCCAACCTACCCTGCAAGGTTATGACCTCTTGGACACATAAGCAATGCTCAAACCTCGGTTCCAATTGATTTTAACCATTTAAGGTCTCAAGGTTGGCGATTGTTCTGAGGAACAAGGAGGTGTATAAATCCCACTAACACAATCAACCAAAAACCAAAATATCAATAATCAATCTCACTAACCAGATTCATGGCGCACGAATAATAAAGTTACAAACCATCACATCAATTATTTAATGGAGCAAGAGAATCTGATTTCTTAGTAAATCACAAGTCAGGTTAATTTCATGTTGAAAAAGTGAACTAAATACATAATCAATCCCCATTAAATTAAGTCACAAGAGTAAAACAATACTAAATCAAGCATGCACCCACATCACGATTAATACAAGAGTAATCATCAACTTAAACAAGGCGCAAGTAATCTAAGTGCAACCAATCATACATTGAAATCAATTTTTATCTATTCTTCCATCTCAACGTATGATGCTTTAAACATATCCATTAATACCATAACACAAATTCCTTCCTTCCTTCTATCTCCAGGATTAAGGGTAAATCTATCTAAAGGAGTCTTAAATCCAACAAGTTTTAAGTGTGAAGGCTACCTATACCTTTAAAGAAGTTAAAATTTCTAAAGTCAAGAATTTTCAAAATTGAAGATTTAATTTCAATTAAAATACCAAGGTTAAAAGGGTCTAAAAGAACCTCTTGAATCAAGACTAAAATCCTAAATTGTAAAAGAGAAGGTTAGTATGCTAAAGGATTTAAAATTTCGGTGACGTGTTACTAAGAAGTTGTAATTATTTTGGGCTAATCCCTTCTCCAAAGGGGCCATGCACTTACAATCAAGGGAGGATGGCTAACCTTCTAAAACTAAAACCTTAAAATACTTAACAAGGCATTTTATTTTCCAAAGAGAGTGTAACCCATATTAGATATGTTTTTACATCTTGATTAAACTTTAATTTATGTAGGAGTAACTTTTACAAAAGGGTGGAAATAGATCAAGATATAAGATTTAGATAAATAAAAATACTAATATTAAATAAACCTATGAGCACGCCACCTACAAGAAACTAGCCATGGGGAACAAAAGTAAAACTCGAATATTATTTTTACTAGTTTTTTACCCTAGGTGTAAGGAAGAGATTTCCCCCACGATGATTTCCAACAATCATAAGCTTGAAGACTCCATCCCTAAGAATCAAGAAATTATTCTGAGAGTCAGTCCTAGGGTTTAACGCAATAGTAAATATAGTCCCAAGGACAAAGAATTGGGCGTAGCAACAGTTTCACAACCAAAAGGGACTTGTGGGAAACTTTTTCATGTCATCAGCTAGGGGCATCTTAACTCATGGACTAAATTCAGCGCCATGCCATAAATTAATCAAACCATACTCTAATAAATATATTTTCACATATTTCACTAAAAATGTGGAGATCTCAAGAGCCTAAGTGATGCAGGAGCATCACTCTACATCAACAACATGCCAGCCAACCAACACATCCAACACGCATTTAATGGAGAATGGGAGAGGCGCAACCTTCTCAATTTTGAAATTTGAAATTTCAATAAATTTTGTAAGGTTGTAAGAACCGACCACACATCTGTTCAAGAAGTGGTTGAGGTTGCCTTAAATGGTAGCCTGCAACAAGCCTAAGATGTAGTCAGGACTGGGCATCCATTTATGTAATGTATCCATAGGAGCTGCTCTATGATAGCAATAGCTCAGAGACGGTGGTTGAGGATAAGCTCATGGGAGCCCTCATTTTGTAAGGAAGAAATTAGAGTAAGGAGAATAGGAGAGTTCTTAGGTAGAGAGGTCTCGAGAGAGAGAGAGTTGAGACTTCTTACAATCCATCCTTTGTACACATTTGTATAGACATATAGATTAATAGAAAAACAGTTTTGCTTGCATAGTGTGTGTTTGATGTTTACATGTTTTTATGCATTTAATGTTTTAAATGCATAACTGGTGAAGTAATTCAGGAGTTTCAATTTCTTCTCATCTTGGAGTTTCTTAGTGCAAGGAGTGCACATAGTCTGCAAGGTGTGCATTGACAGAGGTGAGGTAACCTCAGGAAATCTCAAGAGGGATAGCGTTGAACCTTCATCAGTAGAGGTGCAAGGAGTGCACAGGAAGAAACTCTGTTTCGAGTTCAGGGAAGACAGAACTACTAAAGGCTCTGTAGAGCTCTGCCAAGACAACATTGAGAGAGTGAATAGAGTGCACCAGAGAACTCTATTTCGAGTTCTGAGGAAAGGGAAGTTTCGTAGAGAAGACACTCACAGAGTTGTTGAATACTATGTAGGCTCTGCAAGGTGTGCATCAAGAAGAAGAATTCCAGGTGGGCGTAGGGAATTTTCTTTCCAAGAAAACCTCTCAGATCTAAGTTTAGCGAAATACTCAGTAGCACCATGAGTGTGTGAGAGTGGACTTGTCCTAAACCCATAAGATCATAAGAAAAAGTGCGAGAAGAACATGCACAGAGAAAACCTTTCAAGGTTTCTAAGTTGACAAAGCTCAGGAGGGGGAGCATTTATATAATGCAGATGAGACCCAAAATAAATGGGCTTGCAAGAGGAAGATTCGAAGGTTGAGACCTTCAATACTTAGAAAATCTTCTAGGTCAAAAAGATAGGAAAGCTCAGGAGGAAGAGAACAACTTTCATTGGATTAGCACTGGGAAGAAAGATCTGGACCATTGAATCTACGTCCAGGTAGTAGGAGGAGAGCACGCAAGAAGGACATATCGAAACCGTCATATCTAGCACCAATACTCGACAACTGTTGGATCAGGCGAAGGCACACAGGGTTTAAACCCTTGGATACCCACACATTCAAGAATCGAGGGTTGGAGGAGCAGAGGAGGCTGCACCCCATACTTGCAATCGTTGAAATCACAAAATCACGTCATTCGTTGGATCTGGAGCATAGTGGCCTGAGAGCCTCTGGATCAAGGATACATGCATGGGATTTATCCCCTAGGAGGTGCACAGAAGATCATATCGTGACCGTTAGATCTCACGTAAAGGATCGATAGCCATTGGATCCGGAAAGAGGAGAATGAGGTTTAACCCTCATAGAAGCAAAGGAGAGAGCTCAACAAAAATGTCGAAAGCATCGTGACCGTCCACAAGAGGACACGTGGCATGCGATCAAGGTTTCGAGAAAAGGGCCGAAATATTTCGAGTCATAGATCCAGTTAGATCGTGGTTGTTGGTTCCAAAAGGAATTGGGTTGTTGATCTCTCAGAAGAGAGATTTCAGCATTACATGGACCGGGGATTCGAAAGGGAAAGGAGGAACCCTTGCATCGTGATTCCCCAAATTATGAAAGAACGAACGCCAAGACATTTCGGCATTTCAACAATCGTGGATTTGAAAGACAAAGGAGTGCGATGCTTGCATCACGATTCCTCGAATCATGAAACCCCAAAAGAGTTCAAAGGAATAGCACCAAGTCACTGGATCGGGTCACATGGAGAATGTTTAAGGGAGGAGCCAAGGAGCCATTAATCCCTTTTCAGGTTTCGACATTTCGAAAGACAGAGAACAGGGGAACGCTTGCATCGCGATTCCCTAAATTGCGAAAGCTGGTAGTGTTTTGGCATTAAGCACGTGGACACGGGGTGGTGGTCACGTGGACAGAAGCTAAGGGAGGAGTGAAAGCCCGTTAAGCCCTTTTTGGCATTTCGAGGTCCGGAAGATCGAAGGACCTAGAATCGCCTATAGCCAGAATCAAAAAATCATGAATTACGAAATCCCGAAGAGTGTACCGTGGTCACAGGTAGATTTCGACATTTTAGGATCTAGGAGTTCGAAGGACCTAGAATCCTTGCAGCTAAAATTGTGAAATGCGAAAACCCGAAAGAATTTGGAGGCTAAGGGAGGACCTAGAGTCATTAAGCCCTTTTTTTCATTTCGACGACCGAGAGTTGGAGGGACAAGGAGCCTGGGACAACTCGCATGCAGGATTCCCAAAACCCTGAAACGCAAAATATGTATTGGTTTAGAACAAAGAAGAGTGTTGAATGCTAAGTGCGTGCATAGGTTTTTTCAAGGCATGTTCCCTAGGACGAAGGGACCTATGGATTCGTTCAAAGGGTTCCTGCAGGAGCCCGAAGAGCCATTTCGGTTAAGGGAAGAGAGGGATCCAAAGATCGGGAGGTCAGTGGACCCTGCTAAGGTAGGGGGTCTACATCAAGTGGTATTAGAGCCACTTTATGTCTGTAGACTACAGGTAGAGGGAGGCAGAGTAGGTAAATATAATACTCTGATACACACCATCATGTGGTATCGGAGCGAGATTTTTTTTCCAGATAGCAGACAAAGGGATTGAAAGGATAAATTCTGGTAACATCAAGTGGAATTAGAAACAAAGATTCATTTTTATACAGCAGGTGAAAGAAGCAGGGTGTTAATTCTCTATGGTGATTGTTTGCAGGTGTGCAACAATCAATAGACAACCAAGTGAGTTGTAGGAGGACATGGAGATGCTCTCAGGCATAGAGTGATCCATAAGTTTGCTAGGAGGGAAGATAGAAGGTAGAGATGGCTACTGAAGGTCATGAGCATGGTGGAAGAGGAGACCACCAGCAGAAAACCAAGGCAAATATTGACAAAGAAATCTCTAAGATAAGAGCAAGAATGGATCAGCTTGAATTAATAATGCAACAAAATATAGAAGCATGTTGGGTGTATGAGTGGCCCATAAAGAAGAGGGTGAAGTGGCCAGTCAAGGAATTGTTGGCCAGAAGATAGCAAAGGCTGTTAAAAATGTGGTTGAGGTATGCTAAAAGCCTCAGCGACATAGAGCTGGTTTGCATCTGTGAGCCAGAAGTTGGAGAAACCCTCAGTGACGAGGGAGAGGGATCAGTTTCAGATCTCATAAACTGCTAGGAGGGAAGGGATGAATTTTTGAATTTCTAGGTGGGCAATGAAATGAGATCATTGGAGGATCTCATAGACTGTCAGGAGGTTATCCATGGAAATTCATATTTCCAGGAGGGCAATGGTATGAGGTTAACATAGGATCTCATAAACTGCCAGGTGGGCAGAGGTGAACTTTCAAGTTTCCAGGTGGACAATGGAAAAAGATCGGTGGAATGTCTCACTTACTGCCAAGGGGGTAGTGGTGAAAGTTTAGATTTCCAAGTGGGTAATGAGATGGGATCAGACGATCTCAGAGACTGCCAGGTGGGCAGCAGAAAATTCCCAAATTGCCAGGTGGACAAGGGGAAAGGGGTGAGATTGTCTAAAAGTCTTATGAACTCTGGGGAGAGTTCAGATTAGCAAGGAGTACTGACAGGAGAGAATCAGAAGAGAATTATGATCATTGGATGAATAGAGGTGTTCCTACCAAGCAACCTAGTTGAGTCCAGGGCATGTGTTGCAGATGCAACAACAATAGGAGGACAACTAGTAGAAACTGTCATGGAGGAAGAAATGGAGTAGACACTAACATCTGCAAAAGAAGCAGAAGATAATCATTCAACATAATGGCTCAAAATTTCCATCTAGGAAGATGGACAGGAAATCACGTAGTACTGGAAGTTACAGAAGAAGAAGAAGAAGAGGAAGCAGACAACATGGATTTTGCTGACCTATGTGAAGAATTGGAATCCCTGGAGAAGAGGGTGATAGTGCAAATCTTGCACATCCAATAGATCAAGTTGGAGACAGATGGAGGAGCATACCATCCCCAGGAGAAGCTGGAAAAAGTTGGACTTGAGCAAACACAAGGAGAGGTGACAGTCAAGATGTCACAGGAAGAAGCTGAGTAACACCTCAGTAATGAGACTACAGAGCTGGAGTCTACAGCAGAGTGGCCACTTAGTGCCACAAAGAGAGATAAATATGGCAGGGGATATTAGGAAGATATTCCCACTAAGAACATAGAAGTGCAACAGAGAAGACTGCATACAAAGAGCCATCCAGTTGAGCAGCTGGAAGAGGTAATTGAAGAAATCATAAGGCTGATGTCAAGTTTAGCAGCAAAGACTGCCAGTAATGAGAAGCTGAGTAGAGAGGAGACTACAAGAGTAGCAAAGAAATAATAGCAACAATAACAAAGAAGAGGAGCATATGGACAACTCCATAGGAAAGTTTGGTATCCAGGTGGATTTCAACACTGGAAAAGAGGAGCTCATGATCACGAGATCATGATTTTTCTAGCTAAGGAGTATGATGCAAGAGGATCACTCCATGTCAGTAGTGTTTCAGCCAACCAACACATCCAAAACACATTTAATGGAGAAAGGGAGAGGTGCAACCCTCTCAAATTCAAAATTCAAAATTTCAATAAATTTTGTAAGGCTGTAAGAACCGCCCACACATCTGTTCAGGAAGTGGTTGAGGTTGTTGTTGAGTACATTTTTATGCTTCCTTTTTACTCTATAAACTACACTTTTTCCTCTATAACCATCTATTTTGCCTCCATTTCATTCCATATTTTCCATAAAATAGATTATGCAAGGTATATTTATCATTCTTTAGCTTAAGAATTG
>JZKD02S2367448.1:562844-585540 GCA_000966675.3 Picea glauca | reverse complement strand
CATTCTTTAGCTTAAGAATTGAGTTTTCTAATTTTTGGCATTAAAATTGAAAATTTATCAGAAATTACAGGATTTGACTAAATCCCATAATTGCTCCTAGGTTCGTGTACTTGCAAGACACCTGGGCGAAATATGAGACTTGGGTCATGATCCTTGATGTAAAAGGATGGATGATGAGCTATCAGCTTCGATATCTGAGCCTTCCAGGTGTTTGGTCAATGTTGGTCAAACAGGGCCACTTCAACAGAAAATACCATGTTTTAGCCTTAAATCATGGACAGTTTTAGATTTTCGCGGGATTTGGTCATATATTATGGATCTGAAGGAGGAATTCGACCTTCCTAGAATATATTATGGATCTGATCATGATCTTCAGGATATTTATTAGCATTATTTGTTTTAAAACTCTTATATAAATACTCTAAAGCATAGACTAGTATGACAACCTTGAATGTGAATGAAGAAACTTTGGAATTTGCAATCTTGAGATCAGTTTTGTATTTTGTTCTTCATGATTCCTATGATATGATGATGTGAATGCTGTCGAAGATATTTCTTAGCTGAGACAACTCAAGTGTACAAGTGAAGCATTGGAGGGCCCCCTTTGCCAAACTAGTACACTCTTCCTTTATGTTCTTTTCAAGTAATCTTTGATACATGTTTTATATTAGATATTTCTGTAGATCAGTTTATTCTTTGTTGTAGTTATATGAATTCCATAGTTAAGTAGAATTCTTAATGTTTCTAAGCCTTACTCATGTTGTGAATGATTTCTTGAATAAGAATTCAATGTGTAGTTTGCTTTCAAGCATTAAGATAATCATGAATGCTTTTTGAGTTATTTATGCTTTCAGTACTTTTGGATTTAATAAGAATTGATGATAAATGCTAATGAATGAAAGAAGACAATGAATGCATCTCTTGAATAAGAGTTTTGTCTTTCTAGCTTTGATAAGCCTTAGAACTAGTTTAACATCTCTTGAATGCTTACTGTTGATACACTTTAGGAAAACAATTGTTGATTACTATTATGAGATCTATGAATAGGAATTCTGAACATAAGCTTAGCATCTCTTCCATATTCAGCTCTTAGAATAGTTTTTGGTTTATTTCCATAAAAGATAAAAGTTATCTATAAATCCATATATTTTGGATGTGCCTCTAAGTTTTACAAACACCGGATTGACAATCATTTGCACTCTAATTTACATCAGTAGATTGGAGCCTAACAGTTGCCTTAAATGGTAGCCTGTAGCAAGCCCAAGACGTAGTCAGGACTGGGCATCCATTTATGTAATGTAGCCATAGGAGCCTCTCCGTGATAGTGATAGCTCAAAGACGGTGGTTGAGGATAAGCTCATGGCAGCCCTCATTTTGTAAGGAAGAAATTATATTAGGTAGAATAGGAGAGTTCTTAGGTAGAGAGGTCTCGAGAGAGAGAGAGCTGAGACTTGTTACATTCCATCCTTTGTAAACATTTGTATAGACATATAGATTAATAGAAAAGCAGTTTTTCTTGCATACTCTGTGTTTGATGTTTACATATTTTTATGCATTTAATGTTTTAAATGCAAAACTGGTGAAGTAATTCAGGAGTTTCAATTTCTTCACATCTTGGAGTTTTTGAGTGCAAGGAGTGCACATAGTCTGCAAGGTGTGCGTTGATAGAGGTGAGGTAACCTCAGAAAAACTCAAGAGGGATAGCATTGAACCTTCATCAACATAGGTGCAAGGAGTGCACAGGAAGGAACTATGTTTCGAGTTCAGGGAAGACAGAACTACTGAAGGTTCTGTACAGATCTGCCAAGAGGGAATTGAGTGAGTGCATAGAGTGCACTAGAGAACTCTATTTTGATTTTTGAGGAAAGGGAAGTGTCGAAGAGAAGACATTCACAGAGTTGTTGAATACTCTATAGGCTCTGCAAGGTGTGCATCGAGAAGAAGAAGGCCTGGTGGGAGTAGGGAGTTTTCTTTCCAAGAAAACTTCTCAGATCTGAGTTCAGTGAAATTCTCAGTAGCACCAGGAGTCTGCGAGAGTGTACTTGTACTAAGCCCATAATCTCAGAGGAGAAAGCATGAGAAGAATGCGCACAGAGAAAACCATTTGATGTTTTTGAGTTGACAAAGCTCAGGAGGGGGAGCGTTTCTATAACGTAGATGAGACCCAAAGGAACTGGGCTCACAAGAGGAAGATTTGAAGGTCAAGACCTTGGAGACTTAGAAAATCTTCTAAGTCAAAAATCCAAGAAAGCTCAGGAGGAAGAGCACAACTGTCATTGGATAAACACAGGGAAGAAAGATCTAGACCATTGAATCTACGTCCAGGCAGCAGGAGGAGAGTGTGCAAGGAGGACATATCTGAACCCTTCGATCTAGCACTAATACCCAACAATCGTTGGATCAGGTGAAGGCATATGGGTTTTAAACCCTTGGATATCCACACATTTGGGAATTAGGGGTTGGAGGAGCAGAGGAGGCCGCACCCCATACTTGCAATCCCAAAATTCCTAGATTTATAATCTGAGGTGAATGCTAAGGGAATTAGTCTGGTGAGGTTAAAGAAATGTGAGAGAAGGGATATGTTCGCTCACATAAAATCACACAAAAGGGGCATGTGTGTTGTGCTCACACTAGTCTTGGTGTTGAGTGAAGCCATTGGGTGGAATCTCTAAAATTTTCTTTTTAAAAACACCAAGATGTAGAGATAAAACCAAGATTTAAAAGTTGAGCAAGAAAGAGGGTGCAAAGCCATGCCACTTTCATCAACACAGAGAATTTGAAAATAAAAAAGTCAGAGAACCAATCCTTTAAATTAAGAGCGGGGGTTTGTTGGGGAGAGAACAAAATTTAATCAAGGATTACAGTCTTTACTCTCAGAGAAGGGGGTGGGGCAAGGATACAATGATTGAAAATTCTAAAATTCAATGATGAGAATCCATCTAAACTTATTACAATATAAACATATCAAGCAAACTTGCCCAACTAATATCAGAAGTCCATTACGATTCCAACATATAAATCCATATACAATTTTTTTTAACTAACTTACAACTGCAAATTTTAAACATGTGTACCATAATCGGTTGATGGACTTGTTAATATTCTTCAGTAGATGACAATCCTCCTTGATCTCACCTGGTAATCATTAAGACTTCAAAGGTACCTCCCAAGCAATGCTGGAGGTAAGCTTTTTCCCCCTCAGCCCCTCGAGCTGCAAAGGGGCCACGCACAACACAACCAGAAACTCTAGCTCTCAACTTGTCTTGCAATGTTGAGCTACTACTCTCTTTTTGAACTGGGTATTCTAACTCCCATAAGAAAAATAAGTCAAGAAATTCAGGAAGCATAACTTTATGCATACCAACCGTGAGTCATTCCTCTTCTCCACAATTACTTTTATAGAGTTTTTCTTAGTGACCACTTTCCATTTCATGTTTAATTCATTTTATTAAAAAAAAATTAAGAAATACTCTCCCCCATACACTTGTCACTCAATCCCTTAGTTACACCAGAAATTCATTTATTTAATTTAATTAAATGTCCATTTCTCTCACTCACCCTAAAAATGCTCCTTGATGTCCCTTTATTCCCTCTATTTCCTTTTAATGACTGATGCCTTTCTAAAACTTATTTTTGTTTTATTTAGGAAAGTTCTTTAGTTAGACTATACTATATTCCTTTCTATGTTTCCACATTTCTTTTTACATTCATTTCCCTTTTTTCCTAAGTTCCAATTTAGCATGTCTTGCACATAATCAATAATTAACTCTTTAGATAAAATATTTCTCTTTTAAATTCTTAGCTTGATTTTTCTTCATCCCCCTTTTATTAATTGATCACTTAGTTTTTATTCTTCTTACCCTATTTAGACCAAGGCAAATAGGATTAGAATTTGTTTTTTAGGGAATTTTATGATTAATAAATATTTACTCATTTAACATTTATTTTAAGGGTAACCATGTCAAAAAAAAAATTGTTTTCTAGGAACCTAGGTTCATTAACTCATCTTTATTAAAATCGCAATGTTCCCTTCAAGACGCACTACATGCTCCAAGGGTGCCATTCACCTTTGTTCAATTTTTCTTTATGTGACATGCCCTTCAATATGCACTACGTGCTCCAAGGGTATCATGCACATCTGATTGATTTTGGTAGGCTTCCAACCCTTGCAGTCAATACTTCATCAAGTGACCTTATGAGAAACTAAAGGCCTCTAAGGAATAAGGACCATGCCTTATTGATAACCCCTTAGAATATTTATGTGTGACTATATTAGTCTTCCCTCATGACATCGTGGATCTCTCGAACTAGGTAATCGTTAAGCTACAATTCAAGCCATGACAAAAGTGCTAGTAATTTTTGGCAAGTTTGTTGCCACACCTCTCCCTCAAATTCTAGTTGTTTTCCATGTCCCCTTTACTCCCAATGTGATTGTGATTAGCAATCGATCGTCAGCCTCCATCCATCAATGAAACATGTCAATGATCCATAAAAAACATCATAATATACCCAATCATATGTCACATATGCATAAATAGAAATACCCAAACCATATACAGTCCACTCCCTGACTCGATCCAAAGTCCAAGGAGGTCCACCGACGCCATCGAAAGCCTCAATCTGTCAAGTTTTCTACAAACTTAGGATAAACCCATCAATAGCACATGTCTACACATAGATATCAAATAACATAACATCATATTACACAACCTCATCATCAGAATCCATAAGCAAAACAGACAAGCATATAATGAGCTGGATCACTTGCACGCAAGTGTCCTCAAATAATAAGAGAAATCATGTGTGTGAAAGTGCAAGATGTTACATGTACCCACAGGGGATTTATTATTTTTCCCATGATTGGTTACAGAGGTATGATTCCATGTGGAGAGATGGTAGAGATGATATAGAGGGAACATTGATAGTGATGCCATCAACATTGCATCATAATGATATCCTTTATCAAAGGGGGAGAGATTCATCATATACATGGAGAGAGAGTTAGATGCTTGTAGAGAGAGAAGGTAGGAATTTAGAGAGGAGTATCCCCAAGGAGAGATACCCTTTTCCATTGATGTCAAAAGGGAAGAGATAGAAAAATTGATGAGGAGTATGAGCATGAATGTTATCATGACTAAGTGTTTCCATTAATGTTGGTGTTTCCATCAATACCAAAGGGGGACATTGTCGGAAAGTTGGTTTATATTGATGGAAATTTGGGTAGTTGGTTGTTATTTATGTCAATCATTGGAGAGTTATATTCTAGATTGATGTCAACCCTTAGAAATTGATGTGGAATAATGCAATGAAGATGACTTAATTTGTAGGTGAGACTATTATAGATGGATAGTATATGTCATGTTATTTATGGTGATATGTGGTGCATTAAATTACTCATGGTTGAGGAGATATGGATTAGTGAAGCTAGAGAACCCTCATGAGTTATCTAAAATGCCATAGAAGTTCAAAGAACTAAAAATATTCTAGAAGCTTCTAGAATAAGTTGACTAGTCAAGGTGGTTGTAACTAGGAGTTAATCATGGGTTAAGTTGTTGCAAAAATAAAATAATTAAAATTAAATTAGTTGAAACTCAAAGTGGTGAATTTACTATTTGTGGATAAAGTGGTTGTAAGTAGAGAAAGTAGTTAGAAGTGGGCTATCCCTAAAAGAATGAAGTTCGTTATAATATAATCCCTAGAGGAAGCTACTTGGAGCGTATAAATAAGAGAGCAAGGGTCTCTTATCAGAATGAATATTTGAGCACATTGAATATATATTATTTTGTGAAAGTTTTATTGTAGGTACTCATTGATACATTTGAAGTTACACAAGTCTGAGGTAGAAAATGAGGGTTGATGCTGAACATTTTAGAGCTTCAGAAAAACCCTAGTTTTTTGAAGTTGTACATGGGTTGTATAAGGATAGATCATGTACATATGTGAGCCAAAGGATTCCATATCGAGTACATCCATGATAATTAAAAGGACATGTCTCCTACATCACAAAATGTCATGAAAACCTGAGTAGATGTTGGTGCTAGGTCCCTGAGGTCTGAAGCAAGTTTTTAGGTCATCATTCAACATGTTCAAATCATCTACATAAGTTTTGGTATGGTTACATGTTTATTTTAGTGATCACTTTTCATATGTTATGGTGGTTTCTTGAAGAATTCATCGTATGGTTTTTGTGGTATCTCGATATGGTATATGTTAGATGGTTGGATGACTGAGAAACACTCTTATGTATGGTACAATTATGATATGGTTGAGGGACCTTTATGTTGTATGATGATGTATGCATGAGGAACATGAATAGGTTGTTTGAGATGCTTCATTGATGACATGGTACGAATCTTCATATGGTTTATGACAGTGACAGGTTACAGGTTGATGTTATAGAGGTAGTGAAGGTATGAAGGGATGGAAGTTTTATAGTTCCAAAAACATGGAAACCCTAGTTTTATGAGCTTGTATGTAGGCTAGCAAATGATAGGTCGCATACATGCACATGTTGCAAAGATGACATGTCACATACATATGTGTGATGAAACATATATAGGTCATAGGCCTGTAGAAAATATTTGATAGATTGTTTTCTTTCTACAAGATGGATATTTTACTTGAGGGTTGAAATCCTCACATCTCAGTTGGTGATGAGATCTGTAAGTTGGGTCTTGTATTTGAGATTTGGTACTCTCTTAGAGTTGATTCTCTTTTCATTTTGTGCTGATAAACTCTGGAGATTGTAGTCTTCATGTAACAACATAATACAAAAATCTTACACATGTATCTAGTCTTCTTTATATTCATTATGGTGATGGTTCATATTTATTTATTATTGATCAATGTTGTTGATATATGGAAGTATCTAATAATGAATGAATAAATTTTGGAAGTGATTTCTAACAAAATGAAGAAAGAATTGTAAAATTAGCCACACATCGATTCACTCCCCCCCCCTTCTCAGTGCGGTCAATGTGTCCAAAAGGTCCACACTTATCCATGGGACCCTGGTATATGGTTGTACACCATCATAACATGTGTTGAGGACAACTCTTTCATAAGGTGGATGAAATGTAGTGTAGCTAGAGAGGTATTTGGGAGCCTGGAGGGCCCATAGTAATAATAATGGAGGTCATTCAATGTAAGGTGGACTAGATCGAGTATATTATTAAATAAGGTATTCTATGGTAGTTAGATATAATAAATGTAACATGACTTACTAGAAGGTAATACTTCTAGAAGTTTCCTCCTCTAGAATGATCTTAGGTGGTTGGTAGCACTGTATAAAGGGGTTCACGTAATGTAATGAGATGTGAAGAGAAGTATTGTATTTGGAAAGGTAGCTCAATAGGAGGATTCCCCCTTGAAGAGGAAGGTGAACACGAGAGGATCCCTTCCATAATAGGATCCATTGTATTGTGTTTCCCTACCTTAAGGGTTTTCTTATAATAAAGAGTGGATTTTCTATATTTTTCCATATATCTATTGTGGTATTTATGTATTCATATATTTGGTACTTAACATTCTTGGGTGGTTATTTCATTAAATATGTCTTACTTGGCATGAGAAATGTGACTTGAGGACCCTTTAAGGGCGTGCCTGTTTTTCTTTTTAGGACCTCTCGAGGTGAATGCTTTTCCATGGAGGAAAAAGGTCACTTGGACCTTCATAGAGGATTGAAGCCCACATGTTGGAGAATGTTCCCCCATTAATTTCACACTTGGGAAGATGAAAGGTTCATTTGGAGGTACTTTGACATCATGATATGATCACATTTTTTCCCCTTGCACCTAAATATTGGCCATGAGAAGCCTAGGACTTCATATCCTATCCCTTGACATCATGTTTCTTGATGGGGTTTGGATGGGTTTTGAAGATGATGGTGGTGATGTGATGTGATGTTATGGAGGGATATGTATTTATAGTCAATATAGCACATGTTGACACAAAGTTTAAATTTTTCTACACTTTAAAACTGAAGCTTCATCTTTTCCTAAGTCATGGAGCCCCCCTTAGTCCAAAAAAGGGAGGCAGAGTCTTTCGTTATTTTTCAGGCTTTGAGACTCAGTTTTTATCAAGGTATGATCTTCAACCATCCCAATTTCCTGGTGCCGAAATCTCAAAATCAAAATCTTGAATACGTAATTAATTAAACTCCTAAACGCAATCATATTTCCCTTATTCTTTCACGATTAAATTTTCTTTCTACTAAAACGTTTTTGAACTCTCAACCTTCGAACTCTCGATCCTCGATTTTCCAAAAAGTAAAAAAAAATTAATTAATCACTAATTTTGATTAATTAAATCTTTAATATGAATGATTAACACCTCACTAATCCCATCGCAATTTTGTGATCCCGGGTTTTCTCATGACATATCTCTTGACAACAGGATCCTCGAAGTTTCGAAATGTGAAATTGAATTTTCTTTAAACAAAGTCTAAGATTAAGGTTAAGTTGTTTTTAAAATAGGATTAGTGATAATCAAGCTACCTTTAAAATTTCGGGAATTGAGGAAGGAAATGATTTTTGAAACTCCATTTTTGAAATCACTGATATACAAAAGTATTAATAATGGATAATTGGAGATATTTTTTGACGTGAAAGCGTATCTCCAGACATATCTTTCCATTAAAGCATTAATTTTTCATCTCCTATGTCAGTACACTCGTCATAACACAAATTAAGGGTTAATAAAGGTCCTTTGTTTCAAACTTCATTCTTATCCTTTACATCCGTAGAAAGTCGCATTCATCCAATTTTATACACATTTCCTCTGTAAACAAGTTTTTGGTCCAGTGCAAACATCATGGCACCTAAGAAGGAACTAAATAAAAGTGAAGAAGTTGTAGAAATATCGTGTTCAATCAGAGATGTTGTATCTGATACAATATCGCATGCCATCGATACCATCAAATCCTGGAGGCAAATTTTTGAAACGTTGGATTATGAAATTAAAAATTTCCCTCATGTTGTCGACAACAAACTCTAAGACATAGCGAAGTCTGAGCTTCACAAAGTAGCTACACGGCGGTGACTCATGACTTATAATGACATGATCAGTTGGGCCTTAGAGAGAACATAATTATAGACGAGAAGCATTCTGGACAGCTGAGGGGCCATCATTGTCTCTTTCAGACCATAGCATATACAAGTAATGTATAAACTGTCTCCCAGTCCCAAGTATATTTATAATAAAGATTTCATGAGTGATTTTCAAAGGAAATAATGTTTTGAGTAATACCAAACGTATCCTAGCACAATCAAAGACTGGTGGAGACATGAAAAACAATTCAAGGCCGACACCCATGGTATTTACGCCACAGCCTCATTAAATGAGTATATGGTCTAAGTGGTGATGATGTTATGTAGAATTTTCGGGAAGAAAAGTCCTACCTATTTCCCTACCGAATGGTTACCTCTTTTGCATGAGGCAACAAAAGGTTACAACTTCAATTGGAATAAGATTTTATCCGATAACATAGAGAAGGATGTCATAGAATATCAAACTGAAAGATCCAAAGGTCGACCAATAGTGTTTTATATGTCTGCATACATCATGGATGCTATATTCTTCACAACCCCTTTCCCTTTGATGAATTGGAGTTGGAATCCGACTTACCTGAAACCTATTCATGAATATCATTCTAAACTTTGGGAAGAAAATGCCAAGGACTCATTCTATGAAATCTATCATTTCATGGTGATACCACTACATCAGATGTTGTATGGCTGTGCACCTCCCCTCATTTTAGAGTTGGTCATAAGAAGCCTCATGGTAGTTGCTGACTGGTTTATAGAGGAGAATGTCTCGTACATCAGAGTTTTCAGATGTTCAATCCCTCCACATGCACTCCCAAAATTCCTCCCTGACAGACTGGTGTTCAAGGAGGTAGCTCATCAAATAGTAATAGATGGAATTGGGATAGAACTAAAGACGGCTCAAAAGAAGTCTTGGCCAGATTGAGAAATTTTCACTACTCAACTTGGTTCATTCCAAAGTTGAAGCAGCAACACTAGAGGAGGTCAAGTTGGTAGACCTTGAACACAGGAAGCACGACCCTTACCAGTTAGTTGAAAATCACATGGCCCACTGTAATATGAAGGCTTATCAACATGAGAAGTCCCCTTATGATGAAATTTTCAAAGGAAATAAGACCCATGAGGAGGTGTTAGAGAGGGTACAGACACTTCCATCTGACTTGCAATCTAGTTTTTAGACCTTCCAAAAGCATAGACAGATTGGTCTTCCCAAACTACTACAAGGAGGAGCAATCACCCTTCCTCGGGAACAAGAGGATACTCCTCCAAGTTTCGGAGCACAGGATAAAGTCAATCCCAAGGAAATTCCATAGGAGACTGAAAGGTCTTCACAAAATGAAGAGGCCTTACAGACAAAAAATGCAGAGACAGAAACAGAGAGGAGGTCTGGACACCTTTTGAGTCCAGCAAGTCCACTCCTCCTTCATCATCTGTTGTTGATTTCAATATACATAAGGCCATAGGATAAACAATATTTACAAATCTAGGAAGTCCCATAGCTTCCCTAACTCCTTTACAGTCCACCTTTGGACTCCCACAGATGGGAGCCATATATTTTAGTGATCTCACCCCTATCTCCAGAGATGAGATCCCTCCTTCTGATTATTTTTTCAGTAAAAAGAGGAAGGTTGTTCTAAAATAAGAGATGTACATGAGATAAGGGGGTATGATGAAGAAGCATAGGGTCTTGATAGATGGCCATAACTTGGAAGAGGAGGATTTCTCTACAGAGGTAGCAGGCTCTATAGGAGCCATGGCAACAAAAGACCTTTTTACTGTGGAAAACATGAAAACAAGGATAAGGAAGAGTAACCACACAATAGATCAATTGCAAGACCAGTTAAAGAATGTTGAAAAAAACATTAGAGAAGAGGTGAATAAAATATTAGAGTAGGCCAGAGCTATTGAAAGACAAGAAATTCAATCACTCAAATCAAGCCTAGATGAAATGAACCAGAGGATACAAGCAAGTCAGGTTCAGGTAACTTAGGAAAAGGAGCTTCTAAATAAGCTACAATCTAATTTAAATTTGACAGAAGGCCGAGTTGTAGACTTAAATGCTTTCTAAACCCTCTAGCTGGAAGCACATACAAAGATAGAAGTCGAGCAACATAAATTGATCTCCAAAATAGAGATCATCTAGAATTACATTCAAAAGGTAAGCAAATCCTTTGATAATATCATTTTATAGGAAAAGGAGGATAAAGCAACAAGGAATACCTTCCAGAAAGCAGTTGAATGTTCAAGAAATAGAGAGATGTCAAAAACTATAAAGATTTCTATCACAGAACAGATAAGAGGAGACATCATGCTCAAGGTATGGGAAACAAACATATCCGAAAACATGAAGATAGTCAAAGAAATCAAAGATGATTGTGAGGGAATCTTTGATTCTTTGGATAAGAAAGCGTTAGGTATTGACAAAAATGATTTCTCTGAGCCACTGGGGTAGATAAGCATTGTGAAATAACAGTTGAAATACAAAGAGAGCTTGAAAGAGATTCAGGTGGAAATTTGACAGTTGAAGGAAATCGATGCCAACGTAATAGACAGATGGTGGGTACAGCCCAATTTAAAGTTGCAAGCGATCAAGTTTGTCAATAAAGGTTTTGAAGACCAGTTTCCAAAGGTCCAAAGAAAGTTTAATCTGTTTGAAACTAAGGATTTTTTGACACCTCCTAGAAATTTTGTTTATTTTCTCAAGAAATGTATTGAATGTATAGCATCAGAGGAGGGAGAGACTTCAACTAAATAGTGAAGTATCGTTTGAAATCTTATACTATTGAAATGATAGACACATGAAAGTTAATCATGCAACAGTTAAGGTTGCAGTTTTGTAACTATTTTTCTCCTAAAAAGTAGGATATTGCTAACCATCAAGTATTAATGACCTTGTATAAATACAGGGAGAGAATACTAAAAAAAGGCTTTTTGTTTTCTCTAAAAATACATTGTGAAGAAGTAATTTTCAAGAGACTCTTAATTAATACAAATGCAGATTGAGGATTCCAGATTTTGTCAAGTCTAAGTTTTTTTTTCCCCTGTATTTTCATATTTATTTCATATATCTAACTGATGAATGCTTGGCTACAGTTTAGTACAACCTCTACTATGGAAATTATTATTCTTGTTATTTAAATCATTTATAGTTTTTCCTCTGTATCATCTATTAGCATATACAAGAACTATGAATGTTTAGATTTGAATATCATATGCTTCATTAATATTTTTCTTGTTTTCATAGTTTTCTGTTACAACATGAGATTCCTCTTCAATTGATGCCTCACCTTGTTAATAGATTTATGTTTATCCTCATATCATGCATGTTTCTTTTCCTTTAAATTTAACTCAGATACAAGAAAATACCTTTAATTTAGTCATCCTATTAATTCGTGTTTTAAAATCATTCTCTTTACATTGTGAAATAGAGATAACGAAGCCTAAAGAGAAAACACAGAATTGTATATCTTTTACCTTTATCCTTAATGATAGTACCGGTTTCAAGGCAACCTAACATCAAACCTGGTATTTCAGATCAAACCAACATCGTTCTAAATTTATTTAACACTATCCTACAAACAACAAATAACCGGGTTGAGTTAGAACATTCATGGGCAGCAATTGAGAGAGATATCAGTATTCAGGAAAACTGGGAATTTCAAGAGAGATAGTTGAGAAACCAACTATAGTCCTCACCTTTTAATAATTGATTTTTTCTATCCTCAAATTCCTCTATCTTTTCATATGCCTTGAAAATATACTTTATATCCTTAAAGTATCAACTTATGAACAACATCTTTTTTGGCGCCATTGCTAGGGAACGAAGAAACAAAAAAATTTCCTTGGGAAGAATGACATTGACACTTTCCTTCTTTGATAGTGAAATTTTTTTGAAAACCTTATAAGGATACCTTTATCTTTTACTAGGCGACTCCACATTGTTTAAACTGGCTCTTAACCAGAAGAAAACCAGGAACAATCCAGAGGACAAACAAACTTTTCCTTTTTCCAACCCAGAAAAAATTCTAAAATCGAGAAGATACTTTCGGCAGACTACCTCATCGACAAATAAAAATTATCAACCTAAATTTACACATTCTGACTCTGAATATCAACATGGTAAATCAAGTATTCCACCCCCTTACGGGGAATACTCTGTTGATAAAGTTACAACCCCTGCATCAGATTTGGTTATGCCTATTTTTAAGACCAAATCTTTCTAAGTCGTTTCCCACACCAATACAAAATGAATATCTACCTCACTTCCTATTGCGACTAACTCTCCCTCGCTTCTTGAGGTTCATTTTCCCACCTCTCAAAACTCAAACAATTATCCTATATATATCGACTCAACTTCTGTTGATTCTCCTATATTTTCACCCTATGATTCTGAAGGAACCAGTCCACATTCCCCAAGCTCCTTTTTTATCAAGTTTCCTCCCCATCGATAACCGATTTCTTGAAACCCTTCCTTATAAACCCCAAACTTTAACCGCTAAATACACAATGGTCATGGTTGGAGGAGGTGGGGTAGGAGGTGTTTCCGTAGGTGGTCTAGGAGGAGCAGGCAACCAAGTACTGCCTCCTTGGATATTTGCAAAGGCTACTACAAGATATTCCCCTCTGGTTCTACCAGTCTCTCTCCATGATTTGCCGGAAAATTACATGAAAAACCTACCCAAGTTCATGGGAAAGGGTGATTTAATGGTAGCTGAACACACAATTTTTTTCAATCAATTCACTGATATTCTTGGATTGGAACATAAATATGTTTACTCTAGACTCTTGGTTCAAACCTTTGAAGGGAAAGTAAGAACTTGGTTTTGAGGCCTAACAGCTAGATCTATACCGTCATACGATGAACTTGAAAACACTTTTATTAGACAGTGGGGTGAGCAGAAAGACCATCTTTATTATCTAACCAAATTTGGGGCTCTGCGAAAGAAAAACTCTAAATAAGTTCTTGAGTTTACCCAATGATTCAATAAGTTGTAAAATAAGATCCCAACCAAGGTTAAATCCTCACAACTTGAAGCGAAAGTGACTTTCGCTGGAGATTTTGACCCCGACTTCACCCTATTATTAAGGGAGAGAAGATTAGTAGATCTAACCAAGATGAAATATGATGCCTTGGAAATTGAATATAACATGATGGCATCAGGGAATATAAAAACCAAATTTGAGACTAGAAACAAAGAAATCAGGAGATACAGGGAGCAAGAAGGATCTTCTGGATCAGGAAGATCTTTAGAAGACAAAATGGATGATATGGCTAGAATCATCAAAGAACTATCAAATAAAATATTGAGAATGGAACTAGATCAAGCTAAGAATGAACATTACCCTAGAAAGGAGTTCAGGAAGAACCCTAATCCTTAAAACCACCAAAAAGAAATTAAGAATGAAGATAAAAAAATCCAAACCCCTTTTAAAAGTGAAAAATTTATAGGAGGACAAGACGTTGAGGATTTGGAGGAGTTAGAAGAGGATATGAACAATCTTGGCTATGACTACTTATAACCTTATATAACAAGACACGAGTATGAAAATTCTTTGACTACATAGCATAGGATTGAGAGTAACAAGAACAACAGTGTTTTGGAATATTCGACCTATCAGGGAATAACAGATGGTATAATGGCTGAGATCCACCAGAAGTATAACCTAAGACCTAGAAACAGGGTTTCCACAACCGCTCCAGTTAAAAAGATACTGCCGAGGATTGAAACTGACGAAGAAGTTTCAAAAATAACTAAAAAATAGACTGAAGGGACTAAGACCTCTAACATGTAGTCTATTAAAAGAAAGACAATGAAACACCACCCTTAAGCACGCAGAAACTAGACACCCATGTTACCGAAAAAAATTCCCCTCATCTAAGGAAGGTTGAAAAGAAAGGGATGGAGACTCAAACCATGGAAATTGACAAAACCATTGGAAGTTTTAATCTAGAGAATGAAATCAATAAGATGAAAATCCCTATTCCCCTTGTCGAACTGGCCAAAAACCTGATATACTGAAAACAAATTTCTAAAATGATTAGTTTTTCAGAAAATAAAAGTCATACCGATGTTGATAACTTAGAAGATGATAAGCCTAACATAATTTCCGGCCCACACTTCAAAGGTTCTAGAGACATTGTTTCCCCTTTCTATATCACTTTGACTATTTGCGACCATCTACTCCATAACTACATGTTATATTCTGGGGCCTCTCATAATGTGATGCCTAAAGAAGTCATGGACAGACTCATCCTTGAAATCACCAGGCCTTATGGAGATTTATATTCATTTGATTCGAGGAAAGTCAAGTGTATAGGCATGATAAAGGAGTTAGTTGTAAACCATGCACAGGTACCTACAAAAAGAGTTTTAATGGATGTGGTTGTCGCAGATATACCCCAAAAATATGGCATTCTCTTGTCCCAGTCCTAGGGTGCTAAAATTGGAGGTTCCCTTCAAATTGATATGACGTATGCAACAATTCCAGTTTTCAGAGGATATTTCATGCAATTGTATAGGGAAACTAGGTTAGCATTTACGGTTAGTGACCTTCTCAACCCAAATAATTATCTTGTATATATTGTTGATCAGGATTTAGGTAATAGTATATTATCTATAGATGATGATTTTGATGCGTGTATAAAAGAAATTTGTATAGGAAATAAAAAATAAAAAGAACAAATAGAACTAGAAGTATATAGCACTGGTGTTTGGAAAATGTTTTTTTACGGTGCCTCATCTTATCTTGGAGCTGGGGATGGAGTATTTTTTGTGGAACTTTATAACTGGTCCATTATCCTTCTCTTATAGCCTACAGTGGAACATTGACCAAACTAATAACGTATGTGAGTATGAATCTCTAGTGTTAGGGTTAGAGGCTGCTAGGAGAATGAAAATTAAAAACTTGGAAGTTTTTGGTGATGCAGAGTTGATTGTGAAATAGGTTAATCGTGAGCACTAGGCCACACATCCTAGGTTAAAGTCATATAGAAATTGTGTTTGGGACCTAATAAAAAAAAAAAACTCCTCTGTTAATATTCACTTCATTCTAAGAGCAGAAAATCAACATGTGGATGCTTTAGCCAAAGCTGCTTCAACTTTCACACCTCCCACTGCTTTCAAACTAAAATATCATATACAAATGAGACATAGGCCTTCCATACCCAATAAAATACAACATTGGAAAGCCTTTGAGGATGATAAACGACTCCGAAAATGTTTAGAAATAGTAGATGAGTTCACCGAAATGCATGCTGACCAAGAGAACCAAAATGATCCTATTTGGATCATGCAGGAAGGGGAAGACCCCCAAGAGTTCCAGGATAAAATTGCTAATCACCGTATGCTTGTTTTAAAAAATAATCATATACCCAAGGGTCTAATTCCCTTAGAAAGGTTCTTTAATCACGATGAGATCCCTTTGAAGGCTAACCTACAACCTGATCTGGAAGAGTTCGAAGATTTCAATATAGGTACCGAAGAGATTCCTAGATTAGTAAAAATATCCAGGTACCTGTCTCTCAAAATCAAAAGAAAATATGTTGAGTTGATTAAAAAATACAAAGATGTTTTTTCCTGGTCTTATGACGAGTTGAGAACTTATGATACGACTATTATAGAACATAAAATTCCACTAAAACCAGGCCTCAAACCTTTTAGGAGGAAACTCAGGAAGATTGACCCTATCCTATTACCATTGATAGAAAAAGAAGTGAAAAATCCCTTGGATGCTAAAATCATAGTTCCACTGAGATACTTTAAGTGGGTAGCTAATTTAGTCCCAGTAAGAAAGAAACATGGCGAGATCAGACTGTGTGTCGATTTTAGAAACCTGAATCGATCATCACTCAAAGACAATTACCCATTACCTAAGATGGATCACGTTTTAGAAAAAGTAGTTGGAGCTAACAGAATGTCTATGAGTGATGGTTTTTCAGGTTACAATCAGATGGGTGTGCATCATGATGATAAATGAAAAACTTCTTTCACTACCCCTTGGGGTACTTTTATGTATGATAAAATTCCTCTTGGTTTAATCAATGCAATGGAAACTTTTCAACGAGCCATGGATATCGCTTTCATGGGTGAAATAGATAATTTCGTTGCTATCTATCTTGACGACCTGACTTTGTTCTCTAAATCTGATGCAGAACATCTAATGCACCTTAAACAAACCTTTGAGAAATGCCAAAAAATTGGTTTGTCACTCAATCACAAGAAATCTCATTTCGCAATGCAAGAAGGTAAGCTCTTGGTCCATATCATGTCTAAATATGGAATCAAAATCGATCTAAAAAGGGTTGAGGCAATAGATACTATAAATTTTCCTAGAAATGTAAAAGAAATTCAGTCTTTTTTAGGAAAAATAAATTTCTTGAGGAGATTCATCCCTAACTTTTTTGAAATTGTAAAATTGATAACAGATATGCTCAAAAATGATAGTGAAGTGAGATGGAAAAGCGAATCCAAAGCGTCATTTCAACGCATCAAGAAAGTAATAAGAGAAGCACTGGTTTTGGCAAGCCCAAATTACACAAAAGAGTTTTTTATTTTTTATTTTTCTTTAGAACATACTATCGCAACTGTATTGTTATAGAAAAATGAGGAATGTTTTGAGCGGCCTATTGCATTTTTTTAAAAAATTCCCAGAGATGCTGAGTTGAAATATGATATATTGGAGAAACGGGCCCATGCGATGGTGAAATATCTCAAGGCTTTAAGAACTTACATGTTGCACTCAAAGATCATTGCTTATGTACCCTCTAGCTCTGTTAAAGATATCCTGGTGCAACCATACAGTGATGGAAGAAGAGATAGGTGGTTAGCTAAGATCCATGAGTTTGACCTAGAAGTCAAACCAACTAAAATTATCAAAGGTCAGGGTTTGGCCAAATTGCTTGCTGAATCGAATTTAAAACCACTTGGGATAAATTAGCTACGAGAGAATGAGGAATTTTTGAAAATAGAAAATATTGATGTCATTGTACCTACAACCAAAATTCAAGACAAGTTTTCTACTTCGGTTTGGTATCGTGACATCGTCCATTACCTACTCATGCTTCAATGTCCTAGTGAGTTAACCCCGTCTAAATCTAGGATGCTAAAGTTACATGTTGTAAAATATTGTATCATAGATGCTAAATTGTATTGGAAAGACCCCTTAGGTTTCCTAATGAGGTGTTTAGTCGAAACTGAAACAGAAGGGGTTATGGATGAATTCATTGTCGGAGTGTGTGGAGGACATCATGCGTGGTGATAAACAACTTATAAAATATTAAGAGTCAGATACTACTGGCCCAGATTGTTCACAGAAGTGAACGCTAAAGTTTTAAATTGTGTCACTTGTCAGTTGTTCATAGGAAAGAAGAAGGTCCTAGCTTTGCCCCTAATTCCAGTTAAAAACAAATCCCCGTTTCAGTGATGGGGACTTGATTTCATTGGAGAAATTCATACACACTCCATTGCGTAGCACAAATGGATCCTAACTACTACTGATTATTTCACTAAATGGGTGGAAGTTATCCCCACAAGAAATGCAACTGATTCGGTAGTAATCATTTTTTTGGAAGATAATATTTTATCCAGGTTTGGTTGTCCTTGAAAGATAGTCACTGATAACGCACAAGCATTTAAGTCAATGGCCATGATAATTTTTTGCCAAAAATAAAACATCATACTAGGACACTCCACAGCTGACTATCCATAAGATAATGGTCTGGATGAATGATCTAACAAAAGCTTGATTACTGTGATAAAAATGGTTTTGATTGAAAACAAGAAAGCGTGGCATATGCATCTAAAATATGCTCTATGGGCCAACATAATAAGTACTAAGAGATCAATTGGGATTTCCCCTTTGCAGATGGTGTATGGCACTGATGTCATTTTACCAATAAACCTTGCTCTGCCAATAATGAAACTCTGACAAGATTCAAATGAGGAACCCAACGATGTTACCAGAAGGATAAACCAGCTAGTCGAAGTTCAGCAAAATAGGGCCGAAGTAAATGAAAGGTTGCAAAGATATCAGGATAAAATGAAAGTCTTATTCGATTAGAAAGATAAAGATAGAGAATTCATCCTAGGTGACTTGGTCCTAAAATGGGAAGCCAGGAATGAAGCCGCTGGAAAACATGGCAAATTCGATCCGATTTGGTCCATCCCATACAAGATTTCAGCCTTTGAAATAAAAAATGTTTTGTTATTAGAAAACCTAGATGGAGACATTTTCAATGCCCTTGTAAATGGGTGGCATCTTAAACACTTCTTGCAATAATGTGTTTCTAAATTCTCATTGTACATACCGGTTTCTTTTCATGATTTTTGTATGGATTCCCCCAAAAAAATAAAATAAAATAAATAAAAGTTTCTTTCATGACGTTTCCTAATGATTATAATGTTATGTTATTTGCAGGGAAAGTTTCTCATGAAACAGTGGACTTGAGGAACTGAAAGGTGACATGCATAGGTATTCCTATCAAGTATATCACAATGAAAAAGGTAATGAACGAGTAATCTTTGGGATGGAAATATCGGAGCTAATAAAGGTATGAAATCCCATTTTAGAAATTCAGGATAAAAGTCCTAAGAAGTACGAATGGATAAATCATCAATTCATTTTTGTTGAAATTTAATAAAATAAAAAAACTCAATCAAAGAAGTTCTTGAAGTAATAAAAAAGGGGACTTAAGAAAAGGTTATAAAAGCTAATTAAGAAAGTATCTAAGAACATTCATATGTACGATAGTTTTTCTAAAACCCCCTTACCCTCCCCTTGACCACAGTAAAACCTTTTTCCCGCCTGACCATGGATGTCTAATCATAAAGTTTCATGAGAACATAGGCGTGTCGCTTTGGTCATGAAAACTCTCGAACAAACTTTAAAGAAAAGAGAATAGGTTGTGTTTTTAGTTCTTTGACATTAGTTGGATTAGAAATATGTCTAGGTTAATCCTAACCTTATTATTTATCCTAACAGGAATAACTGATTGATTTTTCTCAAGGAAGTTCCCTAGACTAGATTTCAAAAGGTTTCCCTTAAGAAGTTCCCTGAAGCCCATGATTTTTGAAGGCAAGTAAGAAGATTAACCCAGAGCTATTTAAATTAGTTGACAGACTTTGTTGTTAAAAAAAGGGGGGGGGGGGGCAGGTTTTCAAACAAATATCTTCCCGAGTGTATTGTATACTCATTGATTTCCCCCACTTCAAAAAAAAAAAAATGAATATAGACAGATGGTGAAAGGAAATTCAATATCGATTTCCCCCATCTAGTTTAAAGAGATGAAGAAAGGAAACTCATTATATTGATTTCCCTCATCTCAACATTTAAATTCTTAGAAACAATGAAGTGGTGAAAGGAAATTCAATGTGGGAAGTCAGATAACTTCATCGGGGTACTGAACAAGCTCAATGGTAGTGAAGAAATATCCTCATATCTGATAAAAGTTGTTATACATGAGTTACACAATGCTATGGTAATTTCTCTTCTTTTCGGATGGATTTTCATCATAGGTTTCTAGGATCTCCTTACCGAAAACAGTGAAAATACTTACCTTGATGCAAATGGAATCACGTGAAACCTAATAGGATGGTTGATTTGGTTTTGATTATATTACATAGATTTGAGGTCACTTTTAGGAGAAGAAATCTATTCAAAACTCGGCTCGAGATAATCAAATTTTTTGTTTTTATAGAGTTTTCAAGGTTAACATTGAGACCCTAATCTTGTTTGTTTTTTCTCCTAATATGTCTCATAGAGATGAATCATTGGCTCCATTACCCGATGAAGGCACTTGGTCTACATGTTCTTCTCGTCCCACACGGAGACGAGATCCCCAGATGGAACCTAATGTTGACACAAAGTTTAAATGTTTCTACCCTTTAAAATTGAAGCTTAATCTTTTCCTAAGTCATGGAGGCGCCCTTAGTCCAAAAAAGGGAGGCAGAGTGTTTCGTTCCTTTTCGGGTTTCATGATTCAGGTTTTCTCAAGGTATGATCTTCAACCATCTCAATTTCCCGATGCCGAAATCGTGAAACCATTTAACATATTAAAAAATTAAAAGAAAGGGGGGGAAGAAACAAATGTTACATTTTCCATCGGTTTCCACAAAGTACTCTTGAATCCGTAATTAAGTAAACTCCTAAATGCAATCATCTTTCCCTTAGTCTTTTTGCGATTCAGGTTTCTTTCTATTAAAGTGTTTTCAAACTCTCAATCTTCGAACTCCCGATCCTTGATTTTTTGAAAAGTAAAAAAATAAAAATTAATCACTAATCTTGATTAATTAAATATTTAATACGAATGATTAGCGCCTCACTAATCCCATCGCAATTTCATGATCTGAGGTTTTCTTATGACATATCTCCTGACAACAAGATCCCCTATGTTTCGAAATGCGAAATCGTGTTTTCTTTAAACAAAGTCTAAGATTAAGGTTAAGGTGTTTTCAAAACAGGATTAGTGATAAATAAGTTTCCTTTCGCATTTCAGGAATTGAGGAAGGTAGCGATTTTCGAAACTCTAGTTTTGAAATCGTCGATATATGGTAGTATTAATAATGGATAAATGGAGATATTTATTGATGTTAAAGCATATCTTCTGGCGTATCTTTTCATTAAAGCATTAATTTTTCATCGCCTGTGTCAGTACACTCATCATAACACAAATTAAGGGTTAATAAAGGTCCTACGTTTTGAACTTCATTCTTATCCTTTACATCTGTAGCAAGTCACATTTATCCAGTTTTATACACATTTCATTTGTAAATAGATTTCTGGTCCAGTGCAAACATCATGCCACCTAGGAAGGCACCCAAGAAAAGCGAAGAAGTTGCAGAAAGCTCGCGTCCAGACAGAGACATTGTATCTGATACAATACTACATGTCATCGATACCATCAAATCCTGGAGACAAATTTTTGAAACTTTGGATTATGAAATTAAGAATTTCCCTCATGTTGCTGACAACAAACTCCGAGACATAACAGAGTGTGAGCTTCACAAAGTAGCTACACGACCGCGACTCATGACTTATAATGACATGATTAGTTGGGCCTTAGAGAGAACAGGTGTGCAGACGAGAATCATTTTGGACAACCGATGGGTCATCATTGTCTCTTTCAGATTGAAGCATATACAAGTAATTTATAAACTATCTCCCAGTCCAAAGTATATTTATTATAAAGATTTCGTGAATGATTTTCAAAGGAAAGAATGTTTTGAGTTAGACAAAATGTATCTTGGCATAATCAAAGACTCGTGGAGACATGTAGAAAAATTTAGGTTTGACACCCATGGTATTTATGCCACAGCCTCATTAAATGAGTATATGGTCTATGTGGCGATGATTCTATGTAGACTTTTCGGGAAGAAAAGTCCTACCCATTTCCCTACAGAATGGGTACCTCTTTTGCATGAGGCAACAAAAGGTTACAGCTTCAATTGGAATAAGATTTTATCTGATAACATAGAAAAGGAGGTCATGGAATATCAAATTGGAAGATCCAAAGGCCGACCAATAGCCTTTTATATTTCTTCATACATCATGGATGCTATATGCTTCACAACTCCTTTCCCTTTGATGAATTGGAGTTGGAATCCGACTTACCCGGAACCTATTCATGAATATCATTCTAAACTTTGGGAAGAAAA
>JZKD02S2367448.1:542475-562794 GCA_000966675.3 Picea glauca | reverse complement strand
CTAAACTTTGGGAAGAAAATGCTAAGGACTCATTCTATTAAATCTGTCATTTCGTGGTGATACCACTACACCAAATGTTGTATGGCTATGCACCTCCCAGCATTTCAGAGTTGGTCATAGGAAGCCTCAGGGCAATTGTATTTATAGAGAAGAATTTCTCCTACATCAGAGTTTTCAGATGTTCAATCCCTCCACATGCACTCCCAAAATTCCTTCCTAACAGACTAGTGTGCAGGAAGGTAGCTCATCAAATAGTAATAGGTGGAATTGGGATAGGACTAAAGACAGCTCAAAAGAAGCGTTGGCCAGTTTTTCCCATTTAGATTGGGAAATTTTCACTACTCAACTTGGGTCTTTGCAAAGTTGAAGCAACAACACTAGAGGAGGTCAAGTTGGTAGACCTCAAACATAGGAAGAACGACCCTCACCAGTTAGTGGGAAATCACATGGTCCACTGTAATATGAAGGCTTATGAACTTGAGAAGTCCCCTTGTGATGATATTTTCAAAGGAAATAGGACCTATGAGGAGGTGTTAGAGAGGGTACAAACACTATCATCTGACTTGCAATCTATTTTTCAGACCTTCCAGAAGCATAGACGAAGTAGTCTGCCCAAAGTACTGCAAGGGGGAGCAATAACCCTTCCTTAGGAACAAGAGGATACTCCTCCATGATTCGGAAAGGAAGCATAGGGTAAATTCAATCCCAAGGAAATTCCACATGAGACTAAAAGGTCTTCACAAAATGAAGAAGGATTACAGATAGAAAATCCAGAGACGAAAATAGAGAGGAGGTATGGGACACCTCTCGAGTCCAGTAAGTCCACTCCCGCCTTCATCATCTACTTTTGATGTCAATATGCCTAAGGCCATAGGAGAAATAAGATATATATATCTAGGAAGTCCCATAGCTTTCCTAACCCCTTTACAATTCACCTTTGGACTCCCATAGATGGGAGCCATATATGTTAGTGATCTCACCCCTATCTCCAGAGATGAGATCCCTCCTTTTGATTATTTTTTCAGTAAAAAGAGGAAGGTTTTTCTAAAACAAGAGATGTAGATGAGAGAAGGGGGTATGGTGAAGAAGAATAAGGTCTTGATAGATTTCCATAATTTGGAAGAGGAGGATTTTTCTACAGAGGTAGTAGGCTCCATGGGAGCCATGGCAACAAGAAACCTTTTTACTATGGAAAACATGAGAACAAGGATAAAGAAGAGTAACCAAAAAATAGCTCAATTGCAAGACTAGTTAGAGAATGTTGATAAAAACATTAGAGAAGAGGTGAATACAAGCATAGAGCAGGCCAGAGTTGTTGAAAGGCAAGAAATTCAATCATTCAAATCAAGCCTGGATGAAATGAACGAGAGGGTACAAGAAAGTCAGGTGTATGTTACTCACGAAAAGGATCTTGTAAAGCAGCTACAAGATAAGTTAATTTTGATAGAAGTCCGGTTTGTATACTTAAGGTATTTCCAAACCCTCTCTCTAGAAGCACATACAAAGATAGAATCCGAGCAACAGAAATTGATCTCCAAAATAGAGATCATCTAGAATTAATTTCAAGAGGTAAGCAAATCCTTTGATACTATTATTTAATAGAAAAAGGAGGCTAATGAAGCAATGAATACCTTCCAGAAAGAAGTTACATGTTCAGGGAATAGAGATATGTCGAAAAATATAAAGCTTTCTGTCACAGAACAGATAAGAGGAGACATCATCCTCAAGGTATGGGAAACAAACATATCCAAAAAAAGAATATAGTCAAAGAAATCAAAGACAGTTATGAGAGAATCTTTGATTCTTTGGATAAGAAAGCATTAGGTATTGAAAGAAATGATTGCTCTATCCATTGGGGTAGATAAACATTGTGAAATAGTAGTTGAACTGCAAAGAGAGCTTGAAGGAGATTCAGGCGGAAATTTCATAGTTGAAGGAAATCGATGCCAACCTGATAGACAGATGGCTGGTACAACCCAATTTAAAGTTGCAAGTGATCAGGTTTGCTGATAAAGGTTTTTAAGACCAGTTTCCAAAGGTCCAAAGAAAGTTTTATTTGTTTGAAACTAAGGATTTTACAACACCTCCTAGAAATTTTGTTTATTTTCTGGAGAAATGTATTGAATGTATATCATCAAAGGAGGGAGAGACTTCAACTGAACAGTGAAGTATCGTTTGAAATATTATACTATTGAAATGATAGACAAACAAAATTTAATCATGCAATGGTTAAGGTTGTAGTTTTATAACTATTTTTCTCCTAAAAAGTAGGATATTGCTAACCATCAAGCATTGATGACCTTGTATAAATACATTGAGAGAAGACTGAAAAAAGTTTTTTTTTTCTCTAAAAGGGCATTGTGACGAAGTAATTTTCAAGAGACTTTGAATTAATAAAAATGCAGATTGAAGATTCCAAATTTTGTCAAGTCTGAGTTATGTGTTCCCCTGTATTTTCATATTTCTTTCATATATCTAATTGATGAATTCTTGGTTACAATTTAGTATAACCTCTACTGTGGAAATTATTATTCTTGTTATTTAAATCATTTACAGTTTTTCCTCTGTATCGGTTATCAGCAGATACAAGACCTGTGAATGCTTAGATTTCAATAGCATATGCTTCATTAATATTTTTCTTGTTTTCAAAGTCTTCTGTTACAACATGAGATTCCTCTTCAATTGATGCCTCACCTTGTTAATAGCTTTATGTTTTTCCTCATATCATGCATGTTTCCTTTCCTTTAAATTTAACTCAGATACAAGAAACGACCTTTAATTTAGTCATCATATTAATTCATGTTTTAAAATCATTCTCTTTACATTGTGAAATAGAGATAACAAAGCCTAAAAACAAAAAATAGAATTGTATCTCCTTTACCTTTATCCTTCATGACAGTACCAGTTTCAAGGCAGCCTAACATCGAACCTGGTCTTTCAGATCAAACCAACATCACTCTAAATTTAGTTAACACTATATTACAAACAACAAATAACCGGGTTGAGTTAGAACGTTCATGGGAAACAATTTAGAGAGATATCAGTATTCAGGAAAATTGAGAATTTCGACAGAGACAGTTGAGAAACCAACTATAGTCCTCACCTTTTAATCATTGATTTTTTTTATCCTCAACTTCCTCTATCTTTTCAAATTCCTTGACAGTATACTTTAGAGCCTTAAAGTATAAAATCAGGAACAATAGGACATGAAGAGGTGACACATGGCCTTTGGGGGCCTAAGGTCACCCTTTAGGGCATGATGTCACCCCTTAGGGGGGTTTTAATTTAATGTTATTTAATTTTTGTGTAATGTAAAGACAAATTAGAGGGCCGACCCTCCTTTGTTTTTGAAATTGACTTGTAAAGTGGAAAAATTAGGGTTAAATGACCTTGTATAGAGAAATGTCATCTCACTCTCATTTCATCGTCATGGTTTTGAGAATTACAAACTCTCTTGGCTGAAATTTTTTCCCTACTTGGGAAAATTTCTCTATCTCTCTTTAGAGCAATTATGGATGATTTTACTTGTGTATTGGAGGAAAATGCTAGGAATTATCTCTTGGATGCTTGTTTCTTGGTAATTTGGTGGAAGATTCTTGATAAAAAAGGGTTTTTTCATGCTATCTCTTAAAATTGGTAAAACATTTCTGGATAATTGTGTTGTTTCTTCTTGTTTCAAGGTTAATTTATCTAAATCCTTGGAGTTGTATCAGGGCATACATCCTCCATCAATATTTATCATAATTTGCATTCATAAAAGATATTTTTCAAAGGTTTCTATAAGGAGTAAAAGGGATTACAACCTTGTATATTTACCTTGCTAATGTTTTGTTGAATGGAACTCATCAACATAAGGGAAGAAACTTGGTCTAAGGTTATTTAAACATAACCCCAACTATTTGGTGTGGCTACTTCTGAAAGGTTTAAGGGCTCCATTAGCCATGAAAAACTTTTTCTCCTCAAGAGGAGACTTTGTTTAAGGTCTTCTAAATTCCTAAAAATGATTTAAACCTAAATATGAAGAAATGATAAAACTAAAACTATCCTGAATATGAACTAGTAACCATAGACATACAACTACATAATCACATGAAAAATAAATAAAAATGAAATCCTATCCCGCAGGAGAAAAACAATATAAAATTAATTCAATTTATGTGTGTATATAAATGATCTAAAATGTTGAACTCATTCTTCATTAATACCATTTAAGTTATTGCATCTGGATCAGATGAAAATCGTGAAAAATGTGAAATAATTTTAATAATGCATAACTTGAATCAATTTACAGTTAAATAGGTCAAATTCAATGATAACTATAATCTTTAGAAGGAAATTTCAAAAGACTATAGTTATAAAAGATTAAATGAAAGACTGAAAACAAAGTTTGAATTCCATTCAAACTTACAAAAAAGAATGATAAATAGAAATGAGTATGGATTTTATTACTCTAATAAAAACATTCATACAAATGTTTTGAGACCGTTTCCAGACTTTACATATCATTGATTCATGAAAATCTCGATCTATCAATAATTGGTGGGTCCTCCATTCCTATTCCTTTTAAAAAACACACTCTTCAAAGGAAAAATAATTTTAAAATATTACAATAATTTTCTCTTCTCTAGATACTCTCCTCCCTCCTTTACATATGAGTTTTCCCATACATTTATACAATGAAGCAATAGTTTGGTTGTCGCCAATCAATTTCCACCACCATAAATTTTCCTTGGAAAGAACCAACGGTATCTCTCAACTCGTGCATTTGCTTGGGAAAATCTCTTGAGTGACAAAATTGGGACAGTTCTAGGAAAAGCACATGTTCCAGATTTGTAAAAATCATTTTAGTTTGGACAAAAACTCCATTTGAAGTTTGTTGGTTAGTTCTAATTTCACCCAAATTTGTTTGGTATGTTGATAATGGTCTGTAGAATTGTTCTTGAACAATATGCATCTATTTGGATGAGTGATTAATGTCACACTCCATCTCCAAATCTAAAATATCAACTTCTGAAACAAGCAAATCACAATAAATCATTAATTAATATAATTTAGAATTAAGCAACTAAATATCTTAAAACAAATAAAATAACAAAATCAATTAAATTTAAATAAATTTATTTACAAATATATATTCCAAGCAATAATATATGTTAATGTACACATAGAAAACTTAATTAATTATTGGATATGATTATTTAAATCCCGTAATGCTAGGATAATTATTCTATCCATTGCTTAAGCAATTTTCAATTTCTTGTTTGTCTTTGTTCATTAAAACTTTTAAAAATTAAACATTTTCATGAATTATTTAAAAAGAACATCAAATTTTCCAATTAACATATTAATGCATTGAAGAAAAACCAAGACAAAACTGACTAAAAGTCATAATAATCCATATTTCAAGCAACTCGAGTTACGTAATGATTTACAAAAATTTCATTTGAGTATGCACACCACATTGAATATCCACATAACTAAAAGATTCAAATGACGCAAATAATCCAAATAATTGATCAAAGCACACCACACCAAACGTTACAGAAAGAAAATCAACAATTATTCTTCTTCAAACCAAGCAAGACAAAATCAAAACACAATGAAAAAAATGGTTTTTCCAAGATTTGAATGGGGACCCCTAAATTTATGGGGAGTTTTTGGGAGCCCAACAAATGGCTACATACTAGGGAGAGGAAGTTATCTCTTCCTAGTTAATGGAAGATTAACCTGTACAACAAGACAAAATATGAGGCTTTTGATGAAAATAGATTTTACCCTAAAACATGTGTTTCATAAATTAACAACTCAACCTTTTAAAGATTTGACTAGATAGAATTGATTTTTTTAAAGATAACCTTCAAATGCAAAGACAAGTATTCATGGATTAGATTTCCAACAAAATACATTCTTCATCAGAGAACACCTTAAGGAACATTTTTTGATGACCAGAAGATGTTATCTTATAGTTTATCTCTAATACCACAGGCATGACCATTGTAGTCAACAAGCATTTATAGCTTCGTGACAGATACATTTTAACCTATTTATTTGTGTTTATCACATACACTAGTTAAAGATGCAAAGATTATAAAGCCTTTGTTAAAAATTTCTTTACCTTACTTTTTCTAAGGAATGAGTTGGAAGCCATTGTCGTGACTTGGTAATTAGATACTGACAAATTTATTCACAAATATCTACATAAATGAAAGGGTTAGTTTGTGATGAGACATCCTTTCCCTCAATAGTGCAACCAAGAGCCATTACCCTGTCTTAGTGACCAAATGATGATAATTTCATACTGTAAATACCCATGATAATGATAGGTCGGCTCGCAATGAGACCTTATATCCTCCAACTAACCCCTTAAATGTCAGTTGTCATATGAAAAATGGTTTCATTATCATTAATGTTAATATCATTAGATATTACTTAATGGGTGGGGAAGCAAGTTTTACTCACTAAGAGTGTGATATGGAATCAAGAGGTTTGAGATAATAACAATACAAGTCTCACTTATTTGCTCCTAAGGAGGGAACCAATTTAAAACAGAGTTGTGGAAATTATATAAATATAAAATTTCCTACTAATTTTTAATAGTCAAAAGGAAAAAGTAATCAATCCATCTAGTTTTAATATGAAGGTAAAACTTGGAAAGTGTTCCACCATGGAAAGGGATTCTCTTCTTGAAAATCACCCTGTAAAGGATTTCTTCAAGCACAAAACTTCATATTGATGAAGGCTCGGATGACTTAAACTAGAGTACCATCTATCTTGGGATTACTAACTTTGTATCCATTAATATTAAAATTTGATAGTCATAATGGAATCGGTGTTTCATATTTTAAACCCATTTCATCTTTTAAACCCTAAAGCAAATGATTGCCACACCATAAATCTTCAAAAATAAAAAGAATCTGAAATAGGCTAAGAAATCCAACTCTAATCAAACAAAATTGGAAACAAAATGAAAATAAAAGTATTTTAATCAAAATATGCCTTATCAATATGACTTACATCTTATGTGAAAATATATTTTGAAATTTTTGTCATAACATAAAATAGAAGGACTTTTTATTTTAAAGGGGGTAAGTATATCAATCAATAAAATACAAATTGATTGATTAAATTGACTAATTAAATTAATTGTAGAAAAACCCTTCAAACGTATTTATTTCCTTTAAATGAAGAATTAGTATCAATATTTTCATTTTCCACATAAAATGTTAAGCTAATAAGGCATCCTTTATTAAATATTATGTACATGAAGAAAAACAAATAAACCTTTAATTAGAGTGTGTAGTCACGATTCATCATTTTGAAAACAAGTCACTCATCAAAAGGAGATCAACGTATCATCAAATTTTCAATTTTTTTATTGTTCATCTCCTTTACAACATTTTGATTTTGAAAATGTAGAGAAATAACCATATACACATTGCATAGTTAAGTCACAATTATTGATAAATTATTTTAGGATACAACATTTTAAAGGTAATGTTAAATGGAATATAATCAAAAGTTGAGATCCTTTTCATTGGTTCACTTAGATTATCTTTTCTTAGTAGTTTTGAAAAATTAATCATATTAAAATGTTCCTCAATAAAACTAAACATTCAAAGATATGAATTGAAGGGAAATGTTTAAACATGATAAGCCAAGAAATAAGTAATGAAAGAAAAGAAGAGAAGACTTCCATGAATTATGATTTTCCTTTGTCCTGAAAGCACCACCTTGCTACACTTATTCAGACATAAAGTATGACAATAACTATAATGATTTTTTTTTAAATGATGAAGATGACATATGCAAGCATACCTTGAAGAGTTTGATTTAGATTTACCTCAAAGATATTTGTTATTCGACAAATGAAATAAAAAATACTTCTAGCATACCTACTCTAATCTACTTTACTCTACCTTACTCTACTCTACTCGAACTAAGTGAAATTAAATTTCCAATGTAACCATTCCAACTGCTTAAGGCCTGAAAAAACATGTTCATTGGAAATTAGAAAAATAATCACTTGCAATATCAAACAACATGAAAAACTAAATATATGTACATCTATATTAATAATATACAAGAGAAGAAGACTCTTATTTACAATAAACTTCCTTCTAAAGGAATATTCTAACCAGGACTCTATTCAGTCATGATAGGATCATAGATGAAATAATAAGAAAAGCATGGAAGAATGTAAATGAGTTTAGAGAATTTATCAAAATTATGGGGACCTGAAATAACCATTGACCAAAGTGCCCCATTCTCTTGTTAAATCTCCACATGTTTATCAACGTATTTGAATGAAAGATATGGAAAACCATTAAAAAAGGGAAAATAAGTATTCACAAAATAAAGAGTATTGTCAAGAAAAGAAGAAGAAGGTTGCACAAATATCTGGTCATAACAAGTATCGATGGGAATATTGAAATGGACATCGATGAATACTTGAAATGATTTCCTAGGAGGAATATAAACATCAGAAGAACATAAATTTGAAATTTCAGACATTTGTTTAGGGAGTTCTATGTAAGGTGTCTCACTTTGAATATCATCAATATCAGAATAATCATCATAGAGGACTTCCCTCTCTTGTAAATCATGAAAAATATAAAATTCTTTAACAATGACAAATGGATATGCAAGAGATTCATTAAGTAGACTATTTTCAACCTCAAATTATGAATTGAGTTGAAGGAAACCTCAAGGAGATTATTTTGTTGATTTACACAAGTTTCTGTTTCAACGAATTCAGAAGTACTTGAAATGAGATTTTGGGTAAAAGATTAATTGGATTATTATTGTATTTATCAGGACTGGTAAACAAATCTGGATGCATAAAATAATGATTTTTAGAGTATATATGATTTTCAACATCATGAAATGAAACATATTTCATGATATTATTGGATAATGTATGATTAATGGGTGGATATTCTACTAAAATAGTAGGCACCAGTTGTAGATTATCCTTTGAAGAAGAATCATAGTTGATATGTCGACTAGTTAAATCCCTTATTTCTATGAAGTTTTTTTCTAATGAATTTTTCTCTTTGTAACCCACATCAAGAGGAGTTCCAAAATGATTTTCATATTCACTATTAGGACTTAACTTTTGTGGTTGTGAAACACTTTCAAACTCACTGATTGGATCGAAGGAACTAAGAATAGAACATGATTAACCATTGCATATATGTCTTACACATCCTAAGAAAGCTCTATATCATCATCTTTTGTTTTATTATATTTATTATCAAAATGAACAAGGGTATAAAACCATTCGATTAGATATTCCTCAAAGGTTATGTCTTTGGGATGAAATCTACAACAAAGAAAAATAAATCTAGAGGAGAACTTGTGAATGGAATTATTTTCATGCATTGAAATATTATTCATTTCTAAGAACAATTTATCATAATTATAATTATGATGAGAAATAAGAAATACTTCCATGAACTGTTTCCATGATTGAGTATTTTTTTTTGTTGACGATTTGAACCACCTTTCAATTCTTCCCTGGAGAGTAAGAGTAAATAACCTACATAATTCATTGTCAGTAAATACTCCAAAATATTTACATTTAAAAATAAACTGAAAAAGATGTCCAAAAGCAGAAATTGTACCCTCACCATCAAATATTATTTTTAGAAAGGAGTTGATTGTATTTTAGGGAATTCTTCTAGTAGGACAACATGAAATGAAACCATGCTCCAAAAAAAAAAAATTGGAGAGGAGCCATGAGTAATTAAATACGTTCAAAAATTAAAATTCCAATAGGTCGGCTTCTCTGTCATCCCTCCTTCTAGTGCCATTTATTAACGAGAAAAAGTCACCATTTGTCAATGTAATGGAAGAAGCCCTGTCCAAATTTATTTAAATATAAACCTAGTCATTTGGTGTGGCTACTTCCAATGGGTTTAAGGGCTCAATTAGCCATGAAAATGTTTTTCTCCCAGAGAGGATACTTCATTTAAGCTCTTATAAATTCCGAAAAATGATTTAAACCTAAATATGAAGAAAATAAGAAACTAAAACTATCCTAAATATGATCCAGTAACCATAGACATACAACAACAAAATCACATGAAAAACAAACAAAAATGAAATCAAGTCCTGTAGGAGCAAAACAATCTAAAATTAATTCAGTTTATGTGTGTATATAAATGATCTAAAATGTTGAACTCATTCTTCATTAGGACCACTTAAGATGTTTTATCCGGATCAGATCAAAATCATGATAAATGAAAAATACTTTTAATAATGCATAACCTGAATCAATTTATAGTTAAATACATCAAATTAAATGATAATAGTAACCTTTAGAAAGTAATTTCAAAAGACAATAATTGTAAAAGATTAAATGAAAGACTAAAAACAAAGTTAAGATTCCATTCAAACTTACATAAATAAATGATAAATAGAAATGCATATGGATTTTATTACTCTAATAAAGACATTGATATAGATATTTTGAGACCATTTCCAAACTTTACACATCACTCCTTCATGAAAATATTGATCTATCAACTGTTGTTGGAGCCTTCATTCCTATTCCTTTGAAAAAACAAAGTATTCAAATGAAAAAGAATGCTAAAACACTACAATCATTTTCTCTTCTTAGAATACTCTCCTTCCTCCTTTACATCTAAATCTTCCCATATATTTATAGAATGAAGCAACATTATGGGTGTCACCAATCAATTTCTGCCACCATAACTTTTCCTTGGAAATAACCCACGAAATCTCTAAAATTGTTCATTTTCTTGGGGAAAATATCATGGGTGACCAAATTGGACCCATAGTAGACAAAAAATAGGTTCTGGATTTGTGAAAATCATTTTAGTTTCACCAAGCACTCGATCCGAAGTTTGTTGGTCAGTTATGATTTCACCCAAATTTGTCTTTTCTGTTGATAATGGTTTGGAGAATTCTCAAACGATCTGCATATATTTGGATGAGTGATTAACATTGCAATCCATCTCTAGATCCAAAAAATCATCTCCTAAAACAAACAAATCACAATTGATCATTAATTAATATAATTTAGGGTTACGTAACTAAATATCTTAAAACAAATAAAATATATTTAAGTAAATATATTTACAAATATATATTCACACCAATAATATATATTAACGTACAAATACAAAACTTAGTTAATTGTTGTATATCATGATTTAAAACCCATAATGGTGGGATAATGATCATATCCATTCCTTAAACAATTTTCAATTTCTTGTTTGTCTTTGTTCATTAAAATTTTTAAAAATTAAACATTTTAATGAATTATTTAAAAAAAAGTAAAAATGTTCAATTAACATATTATTGCATTAAAGAAAAACAAATAAAAAAATGATGAAAGTTCATATTAATCCCTATTTCAAGCAACTTGAGCTACATAATGAATTCGAAAAACTTTATCTTAGTATGTGTGCCACATTGAATATCCAGAGAACCAAAAGATTCAAATGACACAAATAATCCAAAGAATTGATCAAAACACACCACAAAAAATGTCACAAAGAGGAAATCAACAAGTCATATTCTTCAAACCAAGCAAGAAAAAATCAAAACACAATGAAAAAGATAGTTTTTCCAATATTTGAATGGGGACCCTGTTAGAATATAGAAGAATGTGTGGTTGTTTTACCATTTACAATACCCTTGTCACCCAACCATAGGCCAAAGCCACCCTCTGAGCACCTTAACCTTGACTGAGAATTACTCCAGAAGCAAACCCTAGGCTAGATAGCCAAACAAGGTGTAGCGCATTTTACTCCAAGGATAGTGCACCAACAATAGATGATCAGATTGTCCAAACCCTAGCCAAGAGATTGTCCAAGCCAATACTAAAAACTAGTTGTTGTTGCAGCTGCACCTACAACCCTCATCCACATGGCGCACCAAACTGGGAACTGCAACACACACCAGTTGCTCTCTGCAATTCTGAGATGTGTCAAATGAGAACTGGTGCCCTATTTTTATTATGGTTTTGCTAGTTTTGTTGGGGCCGACTTCTCCTTCTGGATATGTGTCTATTTAGTATATTATTATTATTTCTGGTCAACTTCTTCTCTTGGAGGCTAATAACCTAATAGAAATGATCTTCTTGAGCTGAAAAGATTTCTAGGGTTATTAGCCAACTCATTAAGGTTTCTCTTACTTCCCGGAGTCTTCTATTTTCATCAAGTTCACACGTGGAGGTAAATACCTCCTGAATCTACCATAATATTAACACTCCCTCCTAGCTAGGGAGGTATTACAGGTAATGGTCTTGAGCACAAAAACATATCATTTACTCGGTAGCATCAAGATATTCATCTAGACTATCTCATGACTAGATCATGAGCATCACCATCACCATCAACTACATCATCTCTCGAAACCATACTACATTTGAGTAATTAGACATGATGTTGGATAAGTCACTCACACCATGGAGTGATACATGAGCCACTCTTATAATCTAGAGGAGTAAATTATCTGAACCAATTTATGTCTGGAAAATATCTGTTCATCATTCGTCTAGATGGTGATTATTTCCAATAAACCGTTGATAGTCTTCAAGGAAATTAGAAAAAAAATAAAACACGACTGTGTCTATCCATAGTAGTACATAACTATAGTCCATTGGTTCACTACCACACCAAGTAACACACAAGTACTTGATCAAAAACGTATAGTCACGAACAATGGAAAATATCCACCACAGTAGTCTATATCTACTATCTTCATAACAAACATCTGATAGAAACCTACACAGAAACAATGTTATGATAAAAATTGAATTATTTGGGCCAATATTTCACTCACATCTATGAGCTCTGAAAGAATATCTGCCCCACGAACAATGGAACATATCCACCATAGTAGTCTATATCTACTGTCTTCATAACAAACATATGATTGCAACCTGCACAGAAACAATGTTATGATATAAATTGAATTATCTAGGCTAATATTTCACTCACATCTGTGAGATCTGAAAGAATATCTACCTCAGAGTAGAATAATGAGATATCTGGACTATTCTTCTCAAGCAAGGAAGAATAATTGTCCTGTCTTCTAAACCTGGACCATTCCCCACCCTGGGCCATTCTTCCTACACTAATCAAAGTGCACCCTGGAGAGAATGTATAACCCTAAGGAATGTTGAGCCTGGACCATTCCCCACTCTGGGCCATTCGTCCTACACTAATCAAAGTTCACCCTGGAGAGAATGTATAAAACCTAAGGAATGTTTGTCCCTGATTGTTGAGCATGGACCATTCCCCACCCTGGGCCATTCCTTCTACACTAATCAAAGTGCATCCTAGAGAGAATGTATAAACGTGAAGGAATGTATGTCTGGACCATTTCCTCTGTTAACCAGAAGAGGAAAAGATTGTCCTGCATCAACCTCCAAAATGGGCCATTCCTCATGTTAACCACAATGAAAAATTGTTGTCCGGTGAGGCGGGCCAGTCTTCTTGAGTAACCCTCAAGAAGAGACACTTCCCCAGACTACTCCCCATGTTAACCACAATGGTAAGTCAATGTCTATGATACATTAGAAATCAGACTACTTCCCATGTTAACCATAATGGAAAGTGATTGTCCGTCAGAAGTCTCAATCCACTTTCCAAACAAGAAATCATCTGTCCAAGATGGACTATTTTTCAATTTTAAAGATGATTATCTTCAATAATGTTTTCAGTGCTCCCTCCTAACTTGGAGAATCATTTCTTCCTTTTTCAATAAGAAGGAAGTTGTTTCTACGAGCTCTAGCTTGAGTATGCAAAATCTTTCATCTTGAATAGAAGTTTTACCAAAATGTTTGCTTATCTTCTCATCTGTGGAGATATGTATTGGAGAATCATTTTCTCCTTTCTGGACTTCATCATGGATAATGTAATGCTTGATTTCAAATGTACTTTAGTCTGGAACACTGTGAAGGCTTCATATAGATCTTAATAATAGAGTATATCATAGTTAGAAAGCTGGAACATATCCATGTAGCACTTCTTCTGTCATCATGAGATCTGATCTACTGAGTAGTCATCTTGATGTTATAGGAAATATTCACCACACTTTTGCTGTGCACTAGAGGTTCTCCACCAAGTTATCTTCTTCTATCTACATACAAGAATCTCTTTCTGGTGTGCCTCAAAGTCTTTGAGATTGCTCTTTATATGCTCTTTATTAAATTTCTCTAGAGAACATTCCTTGCATTCATCTAATGTAGAGTTCTAACTCATGGATGTTGCGGATGATAGAATGACTCATGTAGTGATATGCCTGGTTTACTGGAACAAGTAATCATAATATTTTTCTCCCTCCATATGGGAGAACATCTAGTTATAGGTCTCAAAATGCTTTAGTTCATAAGTCTTCCATACACTTGGTCTTTATCACGACTTTCAGTTCTTCTACTTGATTGCTTTTAGTGAGTTCATATCATTCTGGTAATCTTTTGATTCTTAATATTATGACTGGTTGTTCTGGCTTTTCTTTCTTTCTTGGAATCTTCATGTTCTTCTTCATTTTTTTCCTTAGCTCTTGGGTCCATGGAGTTTCTTATAGATTCCATTCTCTAGAGATTCCACTTCTTCCTTTCATCATAGGATCATGGATCTGGATGGACAACCAGGAATACTTTAAGGATTCTCTTCGAAGAAGTCTTCTTCTGCGGTTGAACTGAACACGTACTTTCTTTCATTACTGCTACCATGGATATATATATTTCATCATCTTAAATGAATCATAGGATTAGCTCTCTCCTAATCCTTTCTTCATGTATACGTGCATGTAATCAACTGCCTCCATCTGACAAAGTCCTTGCTTCCATTTTCATCCTTATTGTGTTTTGCAATGTATAATTGGCTTTCTTGTCTAATAGAGTCCACGCTTCCGTCTTGTTGTTTTCTACAAAATGTCATAAGTCATTTTCTGATTTCCTCTTGATTGTTGACTTCTTTCCATATTTGCTTCTTCTAAGTCTCTTCATGATTGATTCGGCTTATCTTGCTATAGCTTCCACATGATTTGTATTTCATTCTTTCACGTGTATTATCTAATGATATCTCTTTTCATCTTGTTTGTTCTTTCATAGGTATAGTTCTTCTTGGAACACATTATATTCCAAGATATAGATATGCAAGATACGTAAAAGGACGATGCAAACAAGAGATAAGAAGAGTGTTGTTACCTTTTTAGAAGAAGGAGTCTCGTCTGTCTTACTTAGTCTTCTTTGTAGGTTCATTTTCTTCGGCAATCGATGCTTCGTGATTTTCCTTCCTTTTCTTTAGCTCGGGACAGTGATTCTTGTAGTGACCATACTTTTGATAGTTGAAGCATTGCACTTATGAAATGTCTTTCTCTTGATTTTTCTTCCTCCTTGAACCAAACTTCCTTTTGTTCCTGAAGTTCTTGAATCTTGTTGTGAAATCTTGATCGTCGTACCTCTTTTGGGGTTTCTCTTTTGTATTGATCCTTGACTCTTCTTGACCATAGTAAGTCCAAAGTTATTCAAATGTTAGATACTCCTTTCTTTTGTTCATGCTTGCAGCAAATGAATCCCATGTATTGGGAAGACCATTGAGTACTATGTTCACCAATTCCTTTTCTGAAGTGATCTCTTCAATAGCTTGTAGTTGATCTCTTAACTGGGAGATCCTTACAAAGTATAATGTTATGTTATCATCCTCATTCATATTCATGTCATGGAACTCATTCTTCAGACCCATAACTTGTCCGATGTTTCTGAACGAGAAGAGATTTGTTAGAGCATTGTACATCTTATTTGATGAGTCAAGATGGGAGATGTAGGGTATCAAGTGGTCTTTTATAAAATACAGTATGATACTCATGGCATTGATGTCAACATATTTGAACTTCTCAATAGCTGCAACATTCTACTATTCCTTTTCTTTTCCTTCTTCAAACTCTGGCTTCACGATCTTTCCTTTCACGATATCCACCAATTTATTCTTGGTAAGGATGAGGTCAATCCCTGTCTTCCACGCTCTGAAGTTAGAGGCTCCATCTAACTTGTTCTCAGACTTCATAGAGTTAATCATGGTTGCTTGATTTGGTACACCCTAGATTTGACCAGAATTTCAATGTAACAACCCTAGTTGAACAAATGTGAAGGATTAATAAGTAAAAATTAATTAGGGGATTAATCGTCTTAATATGATATTAATTAAATATGATAGGTATAATAAAACTAATTAAATAATTATTGATTAATTAATGGTGGAAATTTGATTAATTAATTGATTAATTAAACTACCTATTACATTTAAAAAACATGAGTATTAAATTTAATAAATTAATAAGTTATATAGTTGAATTGAAAGGTTACATACACAACAAGGGGATAGCTTATTAATTGTGGAACGATAAGATATTAAAGAAAGGGGATAAGGGGCATTAACGGGAAGGGATAAGAGGTAATAAATGGGTTAGGTAGGGAGTAAATGAGGGGGAGTCGGTGAAGGAGGGATAAGGAAGGGAAGGAGGTGGATGGGAGGCACTCTATGGGGAGGTTGGGGGGATGAATTTTGGGAGCTCCGGATTTGCAGAGAGAGAGAAGTGAAATTTTGAGAGGGGGATTGTATTAGTGCACCAGGGTTGCTGGAGGTTTTGGGCACGAGGGCCAGGATATCCTTATGATATCCTAGAGCTAGGGAGTTACCTAGTTGGTAGGGAGGAACTAGGTTTCGGGCAGTGTTTTGCAGAAGCGGTCAGAAGCAGTCAAGGAGGCAAGCGGTGGACAAACGGAGGTCATTGGCATCAGGTTCAGGTATTTCAAATTTTGCAATTGTTTTTAATCAGTTATAAAAAAATTATTATGTCTTGATAAATTTATAAATGCTTAGGTGCTCAATTAAATGAATTATTGAATTTTGTTTACGCAAATTCTACTCGGCCCCTACATTTGGTATCAGAGCGTCTTAGTTCTAAATCTAGGGCTATGGGCCAAGTTCCCAAAAATCCAAGCCCTAACTCCTGCAAACAAAACATAGAAACTTTAATAAAAATAAAAATAAAATAAATAAATCCAATATGAATTTACTGAAGTAAAACAAGCTACGTAGGCGAGTTAAGTACAGTCGTTTATAAAAAAAAGTAGATATGGAACAAATGAAGAGCATAATTGAAGATGAACAGATTGAAGAACATCAATGACCACTGTAATACACCTATATATATAAACTTCAGAGTCTTGAATTGGAATTTGATTTGCATTGCATCGAAGGCAATATCATCATATCTTTGTTTTTAACTAGGTTAGACAAGCGCAACCTTTGGGATGAGGGTTTGTATGATGCTCCAATCGATCATCGTTCTCAGAGCATGATTGTGATGATTAGTGTCTTCTCATCTTTGAGCACACATCGATACTTGATATGTGTGTTTCATCAGGGTTATTAGCTGCACCGATGTTTGCCTAGTTTTTATCCCGTTCAACCTCCGGCAACAGGAAAATGTGTCCATTAATCCTACGGGGCATTGGAAGAACGAAAAGCATCCATATGCTGACGCGGATGAAGGAAAGAGTATGGATTTGAGTGTGAATTTGAATCGATTAGACAAGCTTGAGATGCCCTGAAAACTAGAGAAGCAGTCCTTGTCATGTTGTGCTCAGAAGTAGTTCGTTCTGCACTACATAAAAGAAGATCAAGGAGTCAAAGAATCATAAAATTGGCCAAATTAAACAAGATAATCTACTCAGATACATCATTTGCAAATCAATTTCTTCTGCTCTCAAATGGGCCTTAATATCCCTCTGAAGAAGTGGTCAATGCCAAGGATAAGAGCATTGCAATAGTAATTTCCTCTCTTCTACCTCTTCTGTATAACTGCTCGATGCAGGTTTATAGGTTCAACCATTCCATTCATGCAGATAAACATGAGCCATTGTAACAACTCATTCAAAGAGGTATATAATTTTAAATATAATATAGTGTTATCGATTACAATGAGAACATATTTCTCACACATTGCAAGGCTCTGTACTACTATTATACTTGATGGATGATTATAGCCCACCGTGTTGGTAAACCAAACTGCTACTATAGTTATTCACCCAAAATGGATGCACATCTAGACTCAATGTTCATCAAACATGTTGATTACTATTCCAGGTCAATGGTAAAAGCTTGTACAGACCTCTCCAAATATGATCCATTATGACCCTCTATGGGTATACTTACAGAGGTAAACCCACCCCTATTTGAGCATCCATACAAGAACTTGGGTATGCAACCTACTTTTACTGGGTCAGTGATATTACACAAAGTAGATTAATAAGTCTAAGTTTAATATAATAATAATAGTATAACGGACAATAGTTGTTGGCATATCTATAATAACACACACAAAGAAACCCATGAAATAATGGAAGCATCAAATTTACCATATAGTGATTAGCTAGCCCATAATATGATAAGCAATAATCAATAACGTCTCTAAGACTGCAGTCGCCAATTGGGCATTGACTCACTTGTGAGGAGTTGTATACCGTCCACTACGGTTCAATTATGGCTATGGTGTGCCCCATCTGAAGGGCATAAGCTTCAAATGGATGAGGCCAGGTGTAAGTCCAGGGAATTTTGACAGAATAGCTACCCCTCGACCTGACATCTAACCCGAAAGGAAGCCGACAGTGACTCAACAGATGTTTATTGCAAATTTTTATTTTTTTTCAAGTAACAATAAAATAAGTTAAATTAATATACAGAAAGTAATGCTCAGGAAAAACACTTCAAAAAGCAAGGTTATGGCACCTAAAGAAATTGAGAGGAATACGACCACTCTGGATAACATGGTATTTGCTCACTCTGGATAACATGGTATCGAATATGGCCACTCTGGATAACTGGATAACTTACCAGTGTATTTGCTCACTATCTTCCTTCCTCGTAACCTTTTGTGTTTGACAACCAGGACAAGAATCATCTCGGGACCAAAGCGAAAATTTCTGAACCTGTGGCATTTCCAAGAGACATGGATTAGAAATGTCAAATGTGAGCATCAATTTTTTCCCTTCGACTGACATAATAAGCACCGTGTTAGAGCTATGAAAACCTCTAATATCAGAAACAGAGAAGCCCTACATCTCTTGGGGATTTTCCATCAGAACTCCTAAGCACAATGCCAGTTGGGATGAATCAGATAGCGTTGAATGAGAACCGAAGAAGAGGTGAGCCACTTCAAGAGAACATGGAGTGTCTGGGTGGGAATTTAAATTTACGCTTGCGTTGACATGAAATGAAGAAAATCCTTGAAATACCCATTTAATTTTGATGCAGAAGAGAAATCTGTGCTCACTGCAGGCTGAGCACGGAAAGCACCCTTGCCATGGAGAAATCCACCATTTCTCAAACCACTAGGATTCAGAAACGAAATTCAGATGGAGAATGGAGGACTCCAGCACCCATAACAACTACAACTACAATGCGCCACGCCAACTACAACTGCCAGTAGCCAAGCGTCCACAGGAGGAAGCCAGAGTGGGGCACGTGGGCCTCATGCGAGGACCCACGATGCCAATTCCTATATGTATAGTATTTCATGAGTAACTTTTTTTTTTATTTTTTATTTTTTATTATTTTAATTGTAATAAATTAATGGTTTAAATTTTTTTTTATTATAATTATTTTAAAATAAGGTTTCAAAAATAATAATTATTTTATTAAAATTTTAAAGTAAATTAAGTTAAATTAATTAAATTAAATTAATTTAAATTAATTAAATTAAATTAAGTTAAAATTAATTAAATTAAAATTTAATTAATTAAATTAAATTAAATTAATTGGGGATTTTGACTTTTTTTTATAAGTAAAACAAAAAAAAAAAAATTCACTAAATTAAAGGGTTTTGAACCCGCGACCACCCACTACCTAAGCCTTAAAGAACAACCAAACACCAATGCACCACATGATGTGACTTTTACAAATAATTTCACATATAAATACTTTAACTGTCATACCCAAGGCCACCCACCAAGCGAAGTGTCTTGAGAAGAACACTAGCGCCGAAAAATACATAGCGTTGGTGAACGCCGAAACGTGGTTGGCAGTTGTGGATAAGTATTTAGATGCCACAGTTTAATCCTATTTAATAATTAAACGTGGTAATTATATAACCTTACAACAAATGTTTTTATGTGATAGGTAAATGTTAAAAAGTAAACATGTTAACGGATGCCTTGATAAATGTTAAGAACCAAACATCAATATAGCATATAAAAACCTCAGCAAAAGTACTCAACGCCTTGAAAAAGAGATAATTTAAGATAATAAGCCTCTTCGAGGGGGCAACCTCCTTTTA
>JZKD02S2367448.1:499148-511057 GCA_000966675.3 Picea glauca | reverse complement strand
TAGGAAAATCTTTGAGGAATTATGGGAATTGTGGTAAAACATGGCATTATAATAAATATTGCAAGTCTAATAAGGTTGATAAACCAAAGAGATATGATAGTACCTCTTCCATAGAGGTGAAAACATCCACTAAAGAAGGAGGTGATGTTTACCTGACATCTATATGTACACATGCATACCATGATGTATGGTTGATCGAATCAGGTACATCATACCATATGAATCCTCTCATGGAGTGGCTCTCTGAATATGAGAAATACGATGGTGGTCGTGTATTCCTAGGAGATGACTCGATAGCTAAAATCATGGGACATGGAAGGGTTAAGTTGCTTCTAAAATATGGAAGGATTGGAACTCTCCCTAGGGTTCTCCACATTCCAAAACTAGTTAGGAGAATAATATATGTAAGTAAGTTGGATGGTGAAGGAGTGGATACTGTATTTGGAAAGAGAACTTGCAAGATCATACGAGGAGCAATTGTGTTGATGACGGGATTTCTATGTGGAACTCTATACAAGTTGTTGGGAAGAAATTATACTAATGGGTGTAACAGTTATGTTGTCTCTGAGCAGACAAACAAAAAATACAATACCAATATTGAACCTGGAAAGAAGACCATGATGTGGCTTCAAAGATTGGGGCATATTGGATAAAAGGACCTTCAAACACTACACAGTAAAGGTGTGGTTGAAGGTATGTCTATTTGCACTCTAGATTTTTATTTCTGTGATCATTGCATATATGGAAAATAGAATCGAGTAAGATTTCCATCTAGTGCTACAAGAGCAAAGGGGATCCTAGAGTTGATACACAGTGATGTGTTTGGACTTATGCCTATTCCATCACTAGGTAAATCTGTGTATTATGTTTCATTCATAGATGATTTCTCAAGGAACACATGGATTTATTTTCTTAGAAAAAAATATGAGGTATTTGATAAATTTAAAGAGTTTAAGGCTATGGTAGAAAATCAGATAGAGAAGAAAATAAAGGTATTGAGGGAAAATAATGGTGGAGAATTCTGCAGAAATGAATTCGAAGAATTCTGTAAGAAGTGTGGTATAGCAAGAAAGAATACTACTCCATACACACCTCATCATAATGGAGTTGCAAAAAAGATGAAAAGGACATTGATGGAAAAAATGAGTATGCTCAGTGGTTCTGAGTTAGGATAGGAATTTTGGGCAGAGGCAGTGTGTATAGCATGTTACCTAGTGAATTGAAGACCTTCATCAGCGTTGGATGATAAAACTCCACACAAGGTATGGACTGGAAATAAACCCTCTCTTCAACGTATTAGAGTGTTTTCTTATGATGCTTATGTACATGTTCCAAAGGAAAATAGGAGTAAGTTGGATAAAAAGGACGAAAATTCTATCTTTATTGGTTATAAAGATGGTGTGAAAGGTTATAAGATTTGGAACCCAGAAACCAAGAAGATTGTTTATAGTCGAGATGTTGTTTTCAGAGAGTTCAAAGATGTTTTCAAACAAGAATTCCTACCAAGGCTAGAAGAACTTGAGAAAATAGAGTTGGAGTTGGATGATGCAAAATTTTAATCATATGAAGAAGATGAAGTAGAAGAAGAAGAACCTTATACCCCAGTATTTAAGAGATCAGTGAGGGAAAGAAGGAAACCAGAAAGGTATAGTCCACTTGATTTATGTTCCAATTTTTCTTTATCTATTACTTATGATGATCCTAGAACTGTCAGGGAAGCAGTGAATTCCGAGGATAGTAAACTCTGGAAGAAGGCCATGGTTGAAGAAATGGATGCCTTGGATAAGAATGAGGCATGGGATATAGTTGAGTTTCCATATCGAAGAAATTTTTCTGGTATCAAATGGTTGTTTAAGAAGAATTTTAATGCAAAAGGAAAAGTGGAGAGGTACAAAGCTCGGTTAGTAGCAAAAGGTTATTCCCAGGTATAGGGAATTGACTTTGGTAATATTTTTTCTTTTGTTGCTAAGTTAAATTCTATTATATTTCTTTTATCTATTGTTGTTTCTTTTCATCTTGAAGTGGAACAGATGGATGTGAATACAACATTCCTACATGGGGATATGGAAGAATAAATCTACACGAAGCATCCTGAAGAATTTGTAGTGAAGGGAAAGAAAGTTCTGGTCTGTAAGCTAAAGAAGTCACTATATGGTTTGAATCAATCACTTAGGATGTGGTACCAAAATTTTGACACATTCATCCTTTGATTGGGATTTGTGAGAAGTAGGGAAGATCACTGTGTATATTCCAAGAAGGTTGGTAATCACTTCATTTATATGGTGTTGTATGTTGATGACATGTTGTTGGTAGGAAATAACATGGATGTTATCAAGGAGGTGAAATTGCAGCTATCCTCCAAATTTGACATGAAGGGTCTCAATGCTTCTAACTTCATTCTAGGAATGGAGATTAAAGGAGATCATGTAAACATTAAACTCTGGTTGAATCATAGAAAATATGTTGAGACGATATTGTAGAGGTTTAGTATGCATGGAAGTAAACCAGTCAAGGTTACTATTCTTATAGGTGGGAAGTTATTTGCAGATCAGTGTCCCAAGACACAGGAATAATAAGAGGACATGTCACATGTTCCATATGCCAGTGAAGTTGGCAGCTTGATGTATGCAATGGTCTATACTAGACCAAACATTTCACATGTAGTTGGAGTTTTGAGAAGGTATATGTTAAAACCAGGGAAGGATCATTGGAAAACAATAAAGAGTGTCTTCAGGTATTTGCCTGGCACTACCAATTATGGATTGTGCTACCAAGGAAGACAAGGATTGGACAAAGTTGTGGATATACCTGGCTTTGTTGATGAAGACTGGGATGAAGATATACATCGCAGAAGATATACAAGTGGGTATATGTTTAACCTATTTGGAGAAGCAATCAGTTGGATGAGCAAAAGACAAGTTGTAGTGGAACTCTCAACTATAGAAGTTGAATACATGGCAGCCACTCATGCAAGTAAAGATGAAGTATGGTTATAGATATTGTGTTTAGGTATTGTGTTGGTACAACAAGCAATGATATTATATTGTGACAGTCAGAGTGCAATCTTTCTAGAAAAGAACCCAACTTATCATTCAAAGACAATTCATATTGATGTTCAATATCACTTTGTGAGTGACATGGTTGAAGAAAAGAAGGTGTTGCTGGAAAAGGTTGACACTTTGAAGAATGTTGCATATTCATTGACAAAGTCTGTGATCATAGAAAATTTCTCCTGGTGTAGAGTAACAATGGGAATTATTTCCCTTGATTGTTGACTATATAATCCTATGGACCCTTGGATGCAAAGAAAACAACAAGTCGGAGAATGTTGGGTATGTGTTATATTATTTGCATGTGTGTGTGTGGGAACGACAAATTTGACAACTACGTTTGATGATCCCTCCCTAGTAGTTCTTTATGTGTCGTGTGCATTGGATGCTTCCTAGGGGGGGTCCCAGGGGGGCCCATGTATGGCCCCCCTTGGTAGTCTAGCATGAGAAGATATGTTTAGGGCCTAAGGCCTAGATGTTTTCCTCCCCTAACCATGATTCTTGAACTCAATAAGTTTCAATTAGAATATAAGACCCTTGTTTTTGCCTAAACCATGTTTAAACCTCAATATGCATTTCAAATATACAAAACCTACTCATGGGATTCATATTTCACTCAAATGTTAATAAACCTTAACCATGGAATTAATGACCATGCTTAGTGTGAGCCTAAGAAACATTCATATTAAAATTTGAGGGTTTTTGTTATTGTTTAATAATGGCACCCACATCCCTTTAATAAGATAGAGATACCCTATAGTGGTCCTATGTGGTGGTTTTAGGATACATTCATGATGTTATACAATATGACACTTCATGGGTTGTATAAGTATTTCATGGTGCTTGAGCCCCAGAAGATTCATTTAGGGCACAAGGCTCTTGTTTAACTCCCATGATATTGGGTATTCCTTGAGACTTATTCTTGTTTCACAAATAACCTAATCATGTTGTTCAGATCCCACTTGAAGGTGAATGATACCTTACATAGTGTTGGGTATGTGTTATATTCTTTGCATGTGTGTGTGTGGGTGCATCAAACTCGACAACTGTGTCTCACGATCCCTCCCTAGTAGTTTTCTTTGTGTCATTTTCATTGAACGCTTCCTAGGGGGGTCCCAAGGGGGCCAGGTATGGCCCCCAGTGGTTATGTGCAGCGTTTGTGTTCCGGGCAGTGCCCCAAAATTTTTTTTTGGGTGTTTTTTTTATATTTTAGCTGACTTTTCTATTTTTAGCGGTTTTCTAAAATAATCTTGAATTAAGGGATTAGGGTTTTGGTATCTACAGAATACCTAAAAACATTGTATATATATTGTATGGTGAATGGTGAAATTAATACAATGAAGCATTGAATGGTTTTCTCCCAGTTAAGGGTTTCTAGTGTAAATCTTTCTGTACTATGTGTATGAGCCATTGATTAATTTTTGTTTTTCTTAAGAATATCTATGCATTGCTTTAATTCATAGGCTTAAAACTTACATGTGGTATCAGATCTCATTTTTTTCTTCAAAGTGTCGCCTTTGTTGTTGAGGGTTTGGCTCGGTCTTGATAGATCAAGTTTATCTTGGGTCTATGATAAACCTAGGTTTAGTGTGGGATTTTGTAGCGGGGATTCGAGTGTAGAAAGAGGAATGATGAACTCTTCTAGACTTGAGATAGAGAAGTTCAGTGGTAAAAACTTTGAGCTATGGAAGGTCAAGATGGAGGACCTTCTTGTAGACAAGGAACAATGGATCGTTGTGGATCCTAGTACACAACCTACTGGTACACAAACTACTCACACACAATCAATTCATACACAACCTACTAGTACACCACCTACTTCTATCTCGAAGGAAGATTTGGAGATGTTGAAAAGAAGAGTAAGGAGTACTATTCGACTCTGCCTGGCAGATTCGGTGTTGTTGAATGTCTCAAGAGAATCTACAACCAAGGAACTATGGGATGATTTAGGGAATTTTTATCAATCAAAGTCTCTGGTAAACAAGTTGTTTATTTGAAAGAAGATGCATCATCTTAGGATGGAAGATGGAGATTTCGTGACACAACATCTAAATTCATTTAATACTCTGGTAAGTCAACTTGTCTCTATTAATATTACGATTGCAGAAGAAGATAAGTGTATTACTTTGTTATGTTCTTTTCTAGACTCTTGGGATAATTTGGTTGTATCAATTGGTAGTATCACTCAATCTACATTGAAGTATGATGATGTAGTTTCATCCTTGTTATCTAAAAATATGAGAAGGAAAAGCATGATTGGGATTTGTGAAAAGCAAGGCAAATCACAGTGTATATTCCAAGAAGGTTGGTAATCACTTCATTTCTATAGTGTTGTATGTTGATGACATGTTGTTGGTAGGAAATGACATGGATGTTATCGAGGAGGTGAAATTACAGCTATCCTACAAATTTGACATGAAGGATCTCGATGCTGCTAAATTCATTCTAGGAATAGAGATTAAAAGAGATCATGCAAATATTAAACTCTGGTTGAATCATATAAAATATGTTGAGATGATATTGTAGAGGTTTAGTATGCATGGAACTAAACCAGTCAAGGTTCTTATTCCTATAGGTGTAAAGTTATCTGCAGATCAGTGTCCCAAGACACAAGAAGAAGAAGAGGACATGTCACATGTTCCGTATGCCAGTGAAGTTGGCATCTTGATGTATGCAATGTTTTGTACTAGACTGGACATTTCACATGTAGTTGGAGTTTTGAGAAGGTATATGTCAAAACCAGGGAAGGATCATTGGAAAACAATAAAGAGGGTCTTGAGGTATTTTTGTGGCACTACCAATTATGGATTGTGCTACCAAGGAAGACAAGTATTGGAAAAAGTGGTGGATATACATGGATTTGTTGATGAAGTCTGGGATGAAGATATACATCACAAAAGATCTACAAGTGGGTATATGTTTAACCTATTTGGAGAAGCAATCATTTGGATAAGAAAAATACGGGTTGTAGTGGAACTCTCAACTACAAAAGTTGAATACATGGAAACCACTGATGCAAGCAAGGAATAAGTATGGTTACAGAGATTGTGTTCAGGTATTGTGTTGGTACAACAAGCAGTGATATTATATTGTGACAGTCAAAGTGCAATCTTCCTGGAAAAGAACCCAACTTATCATTCAAAGACAATTCATATTGATGTTCAATATCACTTTGTGAGTGACATGGTTGAAGAAAAGAAGGTGTTGCTGGAAAAGGATGACACTTCAAAGAATGTTGCATATTCATTGACAAAGTCTATGAGCATAGAAAATTTCTCCTGGTGTAGAGTAGCAATGGGAATTGTTTCCCTAGATTGTTGACTATATAATCCCATGGAACCCTGGATGCAAAGAAAACAACAACTAGGAGAATGTTGGGCATGTGTTATATTATTTTCATAAGTGTGTGTGGGAACGTTAGATTTGATAACTAAGTCTGATGGTCCCTCCCTAGTAGTTCTCTATTTGTCGTGTGCGTCGAACGCTTCCTAGGGGGGTCCCAGGGGGGCCCAGGTATGGCCCCCCTTAGTAGTTGAGCATGAGAAGATATGTTTAGGACCTAAGGCCTCGATGTTTTCCTCCCCTAACCATGATTCTTGAACTCAATAAGTTTCAATTAGAATATAAGACCCTTGTTTTCACCTGAACCATGTTTAAACTTCAATATGCATTTCAAATATACAAAACCTACTCATCGGATTCATATTTCACTCAAATGTTAATGAACATTCACCATGGAATTAATGACCATGCTTAGTGTGAGCCTAAGAAACATTCATATTGAAATCTGAAGGGTTTTGTTATTGTTTAATAATGGCACCCACATCCCTTTAATAATATAGAGATACCCTATAGTGGTCCTATGTGGTGGTTTTAGGATACATTCATGATGTTATACAATATGACACTTCATGGGTTGTATAAGTATTTCATGGTGCTTGATCCCAAGAAGATTCATTTAGGGCACAAGGCTCTTGTTTTACTCCCATGATATTGGGTATTCATTTAGACTTATTCTTCGTTCACAAATAACCTAATCATGGTGTTCAGATCCCAGTTGAAGGTGAATGATACCTTACATAGTGTTGGGTATGTGTTATATTCTTTGCATGTGTGTGTGTGGGTGCATCAGATTCGACAACTTCTTCTCCTGATCCCTCCCTAGTAGTTCTCTTTGTGTCGTGTGCATAAAACACTTCCTAGGGGGGTCCCAGGGGGGCTAGGTATGCCCCCCCCCCTGGTTATGCACAACGTTCGGCTCTGGGGTAGTGCCCAAAAATTGTTTTTTGGGTGTTTTTTTCTATTTTAGCAGATTTTGCTATTTTTAGCGGTTTTCTAAATTAATCCTGGATTAAGGGATTAGGGTTTTGGTATCTACAGAATACCTAAAAACATTGTATATATATTGTATGGTCAATGGTGAAATTAATACAATGAAGCGTTGAATGGTTTTCTCCCCGTTAAGGGTTTCCGGTGTAAATCTTTCTGTACTATGTGTATCCACCATTGATTAATTTATGTTTTTCTTAAGAATATCTATGCATTGCTTTACTTCACAGGTTTAAAACTTACATGTGGTATCAGATCTCATTTTTGGCTTCAGTATGATGCCTTTGTTGCTGATGGTTGGGCTCGGTCTTGATAGATCAAGTTTATCTTGGGTCTATGATAAACATAGGTTTAGTGGGAGATTTTGTAGTGGAGATTCAAGTGTAGAAAGAGGAATGATGAGCTCTTCTAGACTTGAGATAGAGAAGTTCAATGGTAAAAACTTTGAGCTATGGAAGCTCAAGATGGAGGAACTTCTTGTAGACAAACAACAATGGATCATTGTGGATCCTGGTACACAGCCTACTGGTACGTAACCTACTCACACAGAGTCGAATGTTACACAACCTACTAGTACAAAAACTACTAGTACACCACCTACTACTCTCTCGAAGGAAGATTTGGAGACGTCGGACAAAAGAGTAAGGAGTACTATTCTACTCTGGCTGGCAGATTCGATGTTGTTGAATGTCTCAAGAGAATCTACAACCAAGGAACTATGGGATAAGTTAGGGAATTTGTATCAATCAAAGTCTCTGGTAAACAAGTTGTTTCTTTGAAAGAAGATGTATCATCTTAGGATGGAAGATGGAGATTCTGTGACAGAACATCTAAATTCATTTAATACTCTGGTAAGTCAACTTGTCTCTATTAATATTATGATTGCGGAAGAAGACAAGTGTATTACTTTGTTATGTTATTTTCTAGACTCTTGGGATAATTTGGTTGTATCAATTGGTAGTACCACTCAATCTACATTGAAGTATGAGGATGTAGTTGCATCCTTGTTATCTGAAGAGATGAGCCGGAAAAGAATGATTGGGATTTGTGAGAAGCAGGGTGGATCACTATGTATATTCCAAGAAAGTTGGTATTCACTTCATTTATATAGTGTTGTATGTTTATGACATGTTGTTGGTAGGAAAAAACATGGATGTTATCAAAGAGGTTAAATTGTAGCTATCCTCCAAATTTGACATGAAGGATCTTCGTGCTGCTAACTTCATTCTAGGATTGGAGATGAAAAGAGATCATGCAAATATTAAACTCTGGTTGAATAATAGAGAATATGTTGAGACGATATTACAGAGGTTTAGTATGCGTGGAAGTAAACCAAACAAGGTTCCTATTCCTATAGGTGTAAATTTATCTGTAGATCAATGTCCCAAGACACAGGAAGAAGAAGAGGACATGTGACATGTTCCATATGCTAGTGAAGTTGGCATCTTGATGTAGGCAATTGTATGTACAAGACTGGACGTTTCACATGTAGTTGGATTTTTGAGAAGGTATATGTAATAACCAGGGAAGGATCATTGGAAAACAATAAAGAGGGTCTTCAGTTATTTGCGTGGCACTACCAATTATGGATTGTGCTACCAAGGAAGACAAGGATTGGACAAAGTGGTGGATATACATGGCTTTGTTGATGAAGACTGGGATGTAGATATACATCGTAGAAGATCTAAAAGTGGGTATATGTTTAACCTATTTGGATAATCATTCAGTGGGATGAGCAAAAGACAGGTTGTAGTGGAACTCTCAACTACAGAAGTTGAATACATGGCAGCCATTCATGCAAGAAATAAAGAAGTATGGTTATAGAGATTGTGTTCAGGTATTGTGTTGGTACAACAAGCATTCATATTATATTGTGATAGTCAGAGTGCAATCTTCCTGGAAAAGAACCAAACTTATCATTCAAAGAAAATTCATATTGATGTTCAATATCACTTTGTGAGTGACATGGTTGAAGAAAAGAAGGTGTTGCTTGAAAAGGTTGACACTTTGAAGAATGTTGCATATTCATTGACAAAGTCTGTGAGCATAGAAAATTTCTCCTGGTGTAGAGTAACAATGGGAATTGTTGCCCTTGATTGTTGACTATATAATCCTATGGAACCTTGGATGCAAAGAAAACAACAAGTGGAGAATGTTGGGTATGTGTTATATTATTTGCATGTGTGTGTGTGGGAACGTCAGATTTGACAATTGCGTCTAATGATCCCTCCCTAGTAGTTCTCTCTCTGTGTCATGTGCATCAGGCGCTTCCTAGGGGGGTCCCATGGGGGCCCAGGTATGGTGCCCCTTGGTACTCAAGCATGAGAAGATATGTTTAGGGCCTAAGACCTAGATGTTTTCCTCCCCTAACCATGATTCTTGAACTCAATAAGTTTCAATTAGAATATAAGACCCTTGGTTTCGCCTGAAACATGTTTAAACTTCAAGATGCATTTCAAATATATAAAACCTACTCATGGGATTCATATTTCACTCAAATGTTAAAGAACCTTAACCATGGAATTAATGACCATGCTTAGTGTGAGCCTAAGAAACATTCATATTGAAATTTGAGGGTGTTTGTTATTGTTTAATGATGGCACCGACATCCCTTTAATAAGATAGAGATATGTTAATCCCTAATATTGGCTCATTACCCATTAATTGGGGCATATTATATTATTAATGTTATTTTATTTATGTTGGCTTTAGGCCATTAGTTGTAATTATACCTCCTAGTGTCCTATATATTGTACATAAACATTTAAGTGGGGTAAAAGGAGGTTGCACCCTTGAAGAGGATTATTATCTGAAATTATCTCTTTTTCAAGGTGTTGAGTACTTTTCTGAGGTTTTTCTACGCTATATTGGTATTTGGATCTTAACATATGGTATCAGAGCTCAAGGTCTTGGGGTTTCGCTGGTACATTTGAGACACCTTGGCATTTTCACTATAACTTTTTTTCTTCAATGTTTCAAAAGGAATGGATTAGATGATATTACTTATACAGACCAAGGTACGTCGGGTTCAAAATTGATCTCCTAAGGCCTTATACATTCGAAGATACATCCCGTACAAGATAGGGTTCTGGAATCATCCTGAATTGAGTCATTGTGGAATGTTCGTTATAAACACGTTTTTGTAACATTTCAAACCCTGAAATCCTAATGCTATTTATAGAAATTAGTAAGGTATATGTGGTAATAAGTTCATCTTCTCGTTCATCATAAAGTTTTATATACACCTTGTGTAAGATAGAGTATCTGACTAGTCCTATTGACTAGTCTCAAGAAGGTGTTCCATGTAAAACAATCATAACTTCTTCCTAGAGTATCGAAATTGAGTGGGACTGGTTTCACTGGATCATGGACAGTCTGTATTTTTTTTTGTATGAGTTTCAGAATTTTATATCAATTATTTTGTGCAGGGTACGCTATACAAGTGAGATCTCCTAGAAAGGCAAAAAATTGGCAAGTTGTGGGGAAGTTACCGTAAATTCCACTTGGCACATCCAATTTTGATCAGACCTATGACATTGTAGAGAATAAATATTAGAGAACTACATAAAAGAAAGTTTCATACCCAGAAGGTCTGAAACGTAAGAGATACAATAGAATAAATATTGTCTAGCAGAACCACCTCAAAATCAAGGTTCAAAAGTGATACTTGGCTAACACGCCACCCAAAAAGGGAACTTCTACACCAAAAAGGCCTCCAGAAAATCCTACTTGGACTCTTGATGAAGGTGAAGAAATGCGTAGGGACATAAATGATTTAAAAAAGAATATAGTAGCAAAATATGAACTACAAGAGATGATGGAGGGTTTAAAATGGGAGATCATGGAAGTATTGAAAAATTTCATGATGAGGACACAAGGAAGGTGAAGGAAGAATCGTGGAAGTATTGAAATTCATGATGAGGACACAAGGAAGGTGAATCAAGAATGGAGAAACTCCAACTTTGGTTTGAAGACCAACGACGTTCCTAAGATTGATATGAGGAAGTTTGATGGAAAGGACNCTAGAAGGACCAATCCTAACATCTATAGAGAGAACAATGCTCCTTCTTCTAAAACACCTCAACCTACAAGGTTGACACCTCAACAATTGGAGGAAATAAAAGAAAAATGTTTATGTTTCAATTGTGACAGCAAGTACAGTAAGGGACATAAGTGTGTTGAGAAGAAATTATTCTACATAGATTGTGAAGAGGAAGAAGAACAAGAACAAGAACAAGAAACATCTCAAGATGAAAACATAGAAACAATTTCGTCTGAAGAGTTGAATACCATGATATTATGTAATACATTGGTTAGAATTAGCACTCCTCAAACCTTCAATATCGAAGGATACATCAAAAAGAAAAAGGTAATAATCCTAATTGATTATGGTAGTACTCATAATTTCATTCACTATAAATTATCCAAAGATCTCAATTTCTTTGTATATCCGGTGCCAGAGTTTCAAGTAATGATTGCAGATGGAGGAACTATCAATTGCTCAAGAAAATGCAATAAGATCAATCTTAC
>JZKD02S2367448.1:457390-488438 GCA_000966675.3 Picea glauca | reverse complement strand
TTGAAAATAAAAAAATCCTTATTGGATATAAATGTGGTTTATATGATCATCTCCTAGAGGGATCAAGTCCCTCATGGTGAAAACCTTTCTGTGAGTGTTTTTTATTTAAAATACCTTTTCACATTTAGGGAGTTGATCCCTCTCAATGCATGATAGATCTATATTTAAAATACTGATTAATGTTGATCCACCACCATTTGTTAGAGATCATTTTTATATTGAATAAGTGTTAATGTAGAGTAGAGAAATGTGATTCCACATGTAACTAGAATTTATTATAGATTAGGAATTTGTTGAGTGAGTCATTAGATGGTTGAGATATTCTTTCAACCTCTCCTTATATATTTAGAATAAGTTAGGTATGATAAAAAATTGTGAACTCTATCTAATGGAGTAACAACATGTTGTAATTGCATTCAATTATTCATAATAGAGTTTTCTCAGATATTTTATGTTGGTATCAGAGTTGTACCTAGCCTAACCCCCACATGAGAGTGCCCATAATTATGATATAGATTTGAGAAAAGTTGAGTTGTTATATGTGATTTATGTATGTGGTCACTAATCTGTTTGTTGTTGTTGGAGAAGAGAAGAGCCACTTGTGTGAGCTCTATGTGTAATATAAACACATGAGAAAGGGTGTGTGGGGGATAAATGTAGGGAAGGATCCACCATCCATTGGAGTGTGGAGGAGCACCTATGTGGGATATTTTTGTTGATGTGAGTGAGAGAGATAAAGCTACCACTCAAAATCCATTTCTTCTTTTTTGCAGAAATGTCTATTACTTAGAATCCATTTCTACATTTCTGCAAAAATATTTGAATTTTCTATCTGCAGATGGTTGATGGAATCAATTCATAGAGTGTCTATGGAAGGGATTATTTTCTGTTGAAAAATATATGTCATAAAATTTGAGGGGGCAATAGATTTATCATATGTTTTGAAGAGTGGTCATGTATTTTGGCCACCATTGAAGGGTGTGTTGTGAGCCCAAGTCACCTACGTGAAGGAATGACCCCATAAAATCTTATCGAGAAGTGAAATGTCTTGATGTGAATTTCTTATGAATGTAGGTGACAATGTACATTGTTCAAAAACATTAGTAATGGTGGCGAAATTGTATTCAATTTTTTTTCGAACAAATCACTATAATTCACCACTATTGGAGGACTCTCCCAACATGAAGATAGAGACAAAACTTGAACAAATAAGTGAGCCACCATCTTGTTGAAACTATTGAAGTGGACCGACACTTTTTAAGGATATGTACGCCTAAAGGAGCCACCACCTATTTATTGAGGGAGTGAATTATTGATGTTTTAAAACATTGACATATGCAAAGAAGATTGTTTACCACTATTGAAGAAATGTTGCACATGTTTTCTTCTTTGTATGAAGTCTACTCAATACAAAGAATAAAACCCTATTGTCTCTATCAAATAATTTTTTTGTGAAAAAATATAACCCCCCACCTATGAGTTGGTGTTTCTTTTATTTGGTGAGATGTTATGAGTTTCTTCTTTTGTACCAACATTGATTTGGTACCCTGAGTTTCTTTTGTTGCTGAGATGTTGAATGGTGTTTTCATTGATGTCAAAGTCAATAATTAGTGATCAACATGAAGAATCCTATGGGTTTACTTGAAGGAGTCTCGAAAGTGCTCCCCTTGCGATGTAACTTTAAGCATATCCCTCATGGGAATATTATTTGAAGAATCCCACAAGAGATCCCATAGGTGTGGTCAAGAATCCACTACATTCAAGTGAATAAGCCTAGAGATGTCCAAGTTAAATATTGCAAGATGGAGATTGTTGAAAGTATTATTTGTGGTCAATTTGGATAACCTATCCTTGAGGAAATTTTTAACTTTCATAAACAACTCAAATGGAATAACAAATCAAATTTTTTTAAATCTTATATTGATATCTTTCCAATGGTATATGGAAATCCTTATAACTCCCTAGGAATGAGGAGATATGATTTTTTTCGTCCAACAACCCAACAAAAAATTTGAGGTCAGCTCAAGTAATTTTTGAGGACATAATTAATATAAATACATGATATAATTTCCCATTTTTTGACAAACCAAGCAACAGATCAAGTTTGAGGTGCAAACACGGTGTTTGTGGTGTCTTATGGTATGCAAGAGAAGTCTAAGTGATTCTCTTAATCTCTTTCTTATTATCAAGGTATGTTATAAGGTTGTGATGTTTCCATATGATCTTCTATGAAGTTGTGATTTTTCTACGATGTTTCCATGAGGTTTTTGGGGTTTATATATGAACCCATGTGGACCTGTTATCTCTATGTGGACCTAATTTATGAGGCTCATATTATGGAGATTTTGGTGCATGATTTTAGGCGCATCCTTGGAGATCTCGTCATGGGTTTTTATGTGGTTGTTGGGTTTTGTATGTGGATGCATGTGGACCTAACATTTGTATGTGGAACTAGTTTGATAATGATCATGTATCAACGATAGTAACAAAGACAATGAAAGTGACAATGACAGTGACAGTGACAGGATAATTCATTTATATACATATTTGAGGGTGGAATGAAGGGGTAAGGAAAGGGGGTTGGAGCCTCCTTCTAGTTGGAACTAGAGAATATAGGAAGTTGTATCCTCCTTCAGGTTGGTTCCTATAAATCTGGGGGTTGGTGCCACCTTTCAGTTGGATATAGAGAATATTGGAAGTTGTAGATTCCTATTAATGCAATATTGTTATTATACTAGTAAAGCATTATGTGTCTTTCTTCCATTTGGATTTCCACATAAATGTATTATGCACTGTGTGTTTGTTCTTCTACACTTTACTATATATTGGGATGTATTTATTTGACTAAAATGTTAACATTTTCAAAAGGTGATAAATTATAATTGATATTGATTCAACCCCCTTCTCAGTATCAAAAATTGGTATCGTAGAAGGTTACCTTTAGAATTGTCTAATCACTGGAAGGAAGATCATGAGAAAAAATGGAAGGCCACTTTGCAAATGGGATTCCACCATTTTATGGAAAGGATTATGCATACTAGAGAAAAACAATGCAAAATTACTTGAAAACTTTAGCAGTGGATATATGGATCTCAAATGTCAATGGCACTAAAGTTATGAAAAATAATCCAATTGATCTAGATGAGAAGAAATTAATGAGTTGTAATTCAAAGGCTAGGAATGTTATCATAAGTGGATTGATACCAACTATTTCTAGCAAGGTGATGAGTTGTAGCGAAGATAAAGAGGTTTGCGATGAACTTCAAAATATTTATGAAGGTGATATGAAATTCAAGCAGGTCAAGCTTCAATGGCACATAACACAATTTGAAAATTTGAAAATGAATGAAAAATAAGATATTACAACCTATTTAATCAGAGTAAATGAAATTGTTAATTCCATCAGAGGATTAGGAGAAGAAATCAAAGAATCCTTGGTTGTACATAATGTGTTGACAGTAGGTCCTTTGAGATATTATGCCAAGGTCTTGACCATTGAAGAAACTATGGATTTGACCAAAATAATAATGTATGAACTACATGGGACCCTGACAACATATGAAATGAGAACATATACAAAAAATGGACAGCCAAATAAAGAAGCATATTTTAAAGCCATGAAGAAAACAAGGAACAAAGAACACGAAGTAGAAGAAACCCTAGGAGATGAATCATATGAATAAGAAGGATATTTAGTAAGGAGGCTCAAGAGAGGAACCAACAAATGCAAAGGTAAGTTACCTTTTAAATTCTTCAATTGTGGTAGAATACGAAACTATTCTAAGAATATCCTTCTGAAGAAAATAAAAGACTCCACAAGAAAAACAGTCTTTACTCTAAGGAGGAAAACAATTCTTAAGATGAAATTGATGGAGAATAAAGGGAAGGTAAGTTCTCTTCATAACTCAAGAAACTCAAAATGATGACCACCAAAATTCCAAAAAAAATGAAATCAATTCTAAAGAAGAGTTTGATGTAGAGAGAGAAGAAAGAAATGCAGAATATTCTTGGGGAAGTAATGACATCACATAAAGTAAACATGAAGATGAAGAAAATATTGAAAAATTGAATCATGTTGAAGAATATAATATCAAGATCGAAAACAAAAATAGAGAGTTAAAAAACAAATTGAAAATTCGTGAAGAAGAGAATAATGAACTTGAAAAGACAATTGAAATATTGAAGGAGCAATTAGATAAATACAAGAAGAATGAAGATTATGAGAAATTAAAAGAAAAATTGGATCACACAACAAAAGAGAAGATGTTGAAAATGGAAAATTTGAATTACTACAAGAAACTTGAAAGAAGTAATGAAAAGTTAGATGAAATTCTTAGAAAATAGATATAAGCTACCCATAAGACATGACTTTGATATGAAAATAGTTTGAATATAGTAGACATAGATAAAATAGACAGGAAAGATGAAGGAGATTATAGAAACTATGAAAATTCCTTAAGAACTGGACTCAACAAACAAAAGGGAGTTGAATAACAATAGGAACATGACACCTCCAGCTGGAACAAAAGATCAGAATTGAGAAGAGGTGAGACATGAAGAAGGTCCTTTTCTACCAGGTATGAGAGTATTTGTTTTGGTTATTGTTATTCTTATAGAAACTTTGGACACAAAGTAATTCACTATCAATGGAAGAAACAAATATATGAGAAATATAAATGCTTATGGATATCCAAAGGTCAATCACGTAAGTAATAGAACTAGAAATTCTCATGGATTTGTCAATACAAATTACAATCCATTTGTTCCACAGATGGATTAGAACATTGTATGCTAAAAATCCAATAAAATTGGTGACAAAGGACGAGATTGTAGAAATATGAAATAAGATGATCCTATCATAAAACTATATACAACATGGGAAAATAAAGAGAATCCAAACAAGGAAGATTTATGATTAGCATTACTTGCTAAAAATAAGGAAGACAAGCAGTACATAAATAATGGGTTATCAACACGCATGACTATGGACCAAAACAAGTTGATCATCGTAAAGAAAGGAAACAATGCTAGTGTTTCATTTGGAAATGACTCCTCTATCAAAATACTTGGAAAAAGTGCAATGAGCCTTGGAAATGAAATGTAAAAGCAACAAATGTCTTACTAGTTGAATATTTGAAGCATAATCTCCTTAGTGTCAATAAAATATGTGATCAAAGATACAATCCTAAGTTTGCTTCTCGAATATGTGAAATCAAAGAGGAAGACTTAGGAATATTGATTGCAATAGAAACAAGAAGACCAAATAACATATACATCCTAGACAAAGAGGAGAGAAAGAGGATTGAAGTCACACGAAAGAGATCCAAGGAATATAACAAGGAAGGAAAGGGTAATAAGAAAGAAAAGGAAGGTGAAATACTATTGAGCACCATGAGTTCAGGGGGAGTAGCCCGAAATATAAGAGTTACACTTTTGATTGAATTCAAAGGGGGAGAGAAAGATCAGGAGCATTATGACATGGGGAGTATGAGTGTTTCCATCAATTAAAAAGGGTGCGATTGTTGAATGGTGTTTTCCTTGATGTCAAAGACAGTCATTGGTGGTCAACATGAAGAACCCTATGGGTTTACTTGGAGTCTCCAAAGTGGTCCCCTTATGGCATATATTTAAGCATGTCCCTCCTAAGAAGATACTTTGAAGAATCCCACAAGAATCCCCATAGGTGTGGTACAGATTCCCCTATATACAAGTGAAGAATCCTATAGATGTCCAATATGAATATTGCAAGATGGATATTGTTGAAAGTATTATTTGTGGTCAATTTGGATACCCTATATTTGAGGGAATTTTTACCCTAAATAAATAAATCAAATGGAAGCATATGTTACATGGTTGGAAATATTATTCTAAGATATTTATAATGTTATATGGAAGTCCATCTAACTCCATAGGAATAAGGAGATATGAATTTTTTCATCCAACAACCCAGCCAAAAAATTGAGATCGGCTCAATGAATGTTTGGGGACAAAATTACTATAAATACAGGATAGAATTTCATCTTTTTTTAGAAACCAAGAAATAGATAAAGTTTAAGGTGTACACAAGGTGTTTGAGGTGTCTTCTAGTGTGTAAGAGAAGTCTAAGGGATTCTCTTAAAACCTTTTTTATTCTCAAGGTAAGTTATAAGGTTATGTTATTGTCGTAAGGTTGTGATGCTTTCATATGCTCTGGTATGAAGTTGTGATGTTATCGTTAGGCTTTTTGGGTTTAAATGTGAACCCATGTGGGCCTAGGATCTCTATGTGAACCCAATTTTTGAAGCTCATATTCTAGAGATTTTGGCACAAGATTTGAGGAATATTGTTCAAGATATTGGCACAACTTTTTATGTGGTTGTTGGATTTTATATCTGAACCCATGTGGACCTAGGATCTCTATGTGGACCCAATTTGATGATGATTATGTATCAATGATAATGATAGAAAGAGTGACAGTGGAAATGAAAGTGACAAGTTGATTCTTTTATATACATATTTGAGGGTGGGAGGAATGGGCAAGAAAAGGGGGTTGGAGCCTCCTTCCAGTTGGAACTGGAGAATCTAGGGAGTTGTATTTTCCTTCAGGTTGGTGCCTATAAATCAAGGGGATTGTGCCTCCTTATAGTTGGATATAGAGAATCTTGGAAGCTATAGCTTCCTATTAATGTAATATTTTTACTATTTAAAAAAATCATTCCATGGTTTTCTTCCGTTTGAATTTCCACGTAAATCTATAGTGCACTGTGTATTTTTTCTTATGATATTTACTTCATATTGGGATGAATTTATTTGTTTGAAATTTTAAAGTTTTTAAAGGGTACTAAATTATAATTGATACTAATTTACCCCCCCTCTCAATATCAACATGAGAGTCATGGAAATGATATGCTATTAAGAAATCCATGTCCTTGGAATTATTGTCCAAGGTTGTCCTTTATTTTAAACTCTCGGTTTTGTTTTCACATGTGGTTACTTCAGGAAGAACTCACAGATTGAGGGTGTCATTCTACTTAAAAATGAATACATTGGTATTTTTGTTTGTTGGAAGACCGTATACATGAAAGGGTATCCACATTGCAACTACATGTTAAAGTGAAGTAATAAACAATTAGGATCTATGTAAAGAAGGTCATGCCCTCATACTTTTGTTTAGTTTTATTGCAGCAGTAACTAAAGGTGAAAGTGCTACCTAGGAGGAAGATGTAGTCCATAAATGAATCAAGAAGCACAATCAATCAATCCATGCAGTAGATATGTATTGATTGTTGCTTCTCTATTCTTTTCTAGGAGATTAATGATAAGCTAAAAACCAAAGAATGAAGGAATAAAATTCCAAAACTAAAGACATAAATCAATAGTCAAATTCTCGGAATGCAAGAGTAGGTATGTTGATGTAGTATTAACAATTTCCTTTGATTTGGTGTGAATAATTTCCAAGGATGTGTTATTTTTGACGTGTGGGATGAATTTGACATTTTGATAAAGAGTCAAGTAATCAACCCTGAAAATGTATTTTGGATTGATGGATGATGGTGAACTTATTGGTTGAGAAGAAAATATGTGGGTAAGATGGTGAAAATGTCTTCAATGTTTTGGTAATGTGAGAACTTAATTTTATAATTCGTAATGGGTGTGAAGTAAAATTCATCTTGGAAACTGCCTGGAATGGTCATGTAGGGTTTAGTCATTTTAAGGGGGAAATTGAGTAAATTTGTAAGTATTTTATTAAGAAGAGGTCCTTATGGTGAATTAAAAGGTCTTAAAATCTTGTAAAAAATATTGTCTTGAGAAGTTGGAGGTTCATATTCGGTGTTACCCAACACTTCAATTTAATTTATGATGAAGTATCAAGATGTCTTGAAAATAGAAAGTATGTCATGCGATTGAAATATATTATTGTAAGTCTCGGTGGAAGAAACATTAGATAGTTATTGTCGTGAAATTTACTCTGGTCGAATATTGTCACATATGTTGGAATATTTTTTAATACGGAGATCGGGGGGGTGAATCAATATTATCCTTTTTAAACAATTTAAAACCACTTAAATGTTAATTTTATTAAATCAAAACAAAATATCAACAAAAAGATACAGTATGCATAAATTAACATGAAAAACACAACTTGGAAATAATCACAACTGTTCTTTTTATTTTTAATAAGGATTACATTTAATTCATGACCTGCAACTCAAAAGTAAACACCAATTTCCTATTTTACTATCACCAACTAGAAGGAGGTTGCGAACCCCTAGATTTTACCAACACCTACTCAAAGGAATCATTGACTCCCTATTTTATTTAGATACAACTGAGAAGATGTTGCAACACCTTGGTTTACCAGCTTCAACTAGAAGGAGACTACAACATCCATTGCAGGCTCCAACCTTCCCTAACACCAACCAACCTCCCTTTTTATGATAAGTACTTTAAGTTCAAATATTCTCAATCTTCTTTAGATTCTCTTGCATATATTCATTTACTTTATTGGCCTCCTACTATGTTATTGATATTAAGATTTCATGCTCAGAAACACACCTTCTTTCAACAATAATTTCCATTTATATAGTTTTCCAATGGTCATGTACAAGTGAATATCTGCACCTCGTCAATATAGGAATGTATCTCTTCATTATAACTATGTACCTTTTCAATATAATAAGCCATTGTGAATATTAAATAATCTTTATATGAAAAGTCATATTCTTTTTGAAAAGTCATGAAATTTTTAAATAATAATTGATTTTCCCCCCTTTTTAATTTTTGAATTCACTTTTTACCTTAACATGTGTAAATACTACGATGGTTTTTAAATACCATGTGCACATACAATGTGCATTTTCACTTTTACCCTTTTTCGTTTACCTTTTACTTTAATCTAATTTCACTTTTACCATTTTATCTAATCCAATTTCACTTTTATATTTACTCTTATTTTACATAAAATCCACGTCCACCTAACTTTTCAACTTTTGTTATTTATGAAAGTCATATTTATGTTTAATAATCTTTAATTTCAACTTTTGCATAAACTTTGTTTCCACTTAAATTTTCTAGTTTTATATTTATTAAAGTGATACCAAAGTCACATTTATATTTAATCACTTACTAATCTTTGACATATATTTGATCACTTACTAACCTTTGAAATCAAAGACAATTTATTCAACAATTGACTTCCTAAGTGGATCTAACCATTGCTGGCTACTGGAAGTTGTTTGGGTTTGAAGAGTCATCCAACTTTATTTTGGAAATAATTATGAACAAAACTTGCTATAAAATATCGACTACCATGTTGATCTAACAGACTCAAGGGTTCTCAGTGCCGCATCAACAAATATCCCTTTGAATACTCTCTGAAATGATAGTGCACAAGAAAGTATTCAAGAGGGTGGCTCGAGAGTACTCGTTCTATTCATCAAAGTCCTATATCAATAGAATATATAGTCATCAAGACAACTTGAATTGACCATTGTAGTAATTGAAATTGCCTCACTCTTTCATTTTCATTCTTTCAAAGCATTCGACCAGACGATCCCCTATATTTCAGTAGTCCATTATGTTCTTGTAATTCAGTATTCTTGTATCTTTCACTATAGTACCATGTCATAATTCACTATGGTACTTTTTGTCTTCATGTTGAAATCAATGCCAACATGATATTTTCATCAATATTGGAACGACTCTACTGTTACAAATACAAGTGACTCAACGCAAAATAATTTTTTTATTTTAGTTTTAAAGAAGGAAGGAAACAATGACAACAGTTAAATAACACAACTTGACGATGAAAAAAACACACGCAATTTAAGAAACAAACAAATTTACGACCCAACATACTAGAACATCATGCAACTATATGTAACACCCGAAAATCTAATCAATTCAACCCAACAACTTAGATGACCAGTGATTAGAAACCTTAAGGTGAGTGAGAACAATCAAAACGTTGCAGAACAAGGTACCAACATTCAATTGCAACCACCACTTCACCCTAGATGGGAAGTGCATGACCAAGCTAGTTTTCGTATGCACTTCTCTATCAACACGCACATTGATCCCATCCTAAGGAATCATGTCGCCACATTGCGTCAAGAAAAAGTAACTAAGGCACAAGCTTAAACAATCCTAAGCCTTTAAATCAAGGCACAAAATCCCCATGCCATAATTCCAGCTTAACTATCATACCTAAAATGAATCTATAAATGATAAAAACCCTAATCTATTATGCTATACTTCAACGTCGGCTAACCACATTCAGTACTTTTAATTGTGCAAGGTTAAATTATTAGAGTCACAAGCCAACTCCAAACGACATGTGATACTTGAAAATGGGTGCGTGAAATGTCTAAAATCAAATCATAGGTTAGAAAAAATAAATCTATGTAAGGGAAGTGATCACCTAACATCACACATAAGTGGAAAAATGGATTTCTAAGAAAGCAATGATATCGCTTCAATAATTCTAAGTGGTAGAAGGGTTCTAATAATGCATGACCTCCGATATGTTGAGCATAAACTAGGGACTTTGACTGGCTCTAACAAGGTTGTTAGTAATTTAAATTTGCAAAAGATACAAGGTATCCTTAGCCACAGTGAAGTCAAGATAACCACTACAATACAACCATATCAAATTCTACCACTCTAAGAAACATTTTATATCCCTTAAAATGCAATGTATATTGTGATATACTTTATGATAATTCAAATTGATATGTAAGGTCTTGTATCAGAAATCGTGCTTACCCACAACATATAATGTGGAAAAATATAACCCTTTAAAATCTACTTACACATACATGGAACTTCACGTTTTGAAACTGTTGTATTTAATAATTAAAGAAACTATTGTAATATACAATTAAGACTTCTTTAATAAACATGTAAAGAACTGTTGAAATAAAAATTAACAATTAAAGAATGGTTATATGAAATCAAAGAAATTGTTATGATAAACAATTGAAGAAACCGCCTTAATAAACATTTAAATCACTAATGTACAATAACAATTATATTGATTGATAACTATAGAACGTTGTCGAACATATAAACAATGTTGTCTTTAGTCCAATATAAATAAATCTCTTTCTATATTCGAAAAACACCACCATTGCATAGTCACAATCAGTGCCAATACACAGTCATAATTGTTGCCATTACACAATCATAATGAAACTACAAAATCGTTGTCAAATAATTAAATTCACTTCTTACTAATAATGATATTGTATCAAGGTGAAATTCGTTGCCAAGCCATCCCGATATCGTAGTAAATAAATATGTAAATAGGGTAATCTAAGTAAAACACAGTAAAACGTAGAGTAAATAAAGGTAATAAAATGCAGACAATAAGTGGTCAATGAAACACAAAGGAATATGATATATATGTACAACTGTATAAATCGATGACTGTTGTGTGTTGTGCCTCAAAATTAGTGGTGTGAGAGCTGGGTTTTGTCCCACGAAATTCGTGGTGTACCTACTGTGTAAATGCCCCGAAAATCGTGAGGTGAGTGTTGTGACACATGCCCAAAAAACCATCCAGAAATACATCAATGTTAATCAACATAATTTCGGTGCCATTCTAGGGTTAAAAAAAAATGCAGTCAACCAAGGGGTAATTTCATTTCCAATCAAGTAAGATATTCACTATATATGTAGCTTTGTATAATTCATTGTATATGTAACTCTGTGATATTCAATGTATATGTAACTCCATTTAAATGTATAATTCAATGTATAATATTTATATTCATATACGTTGTATAATATTGCTATCCATATTTACTATATAATATTGCTATCCATATTCATTGTAGATAAATTGCTATCTATTTTCATTGTATAATACTGCTATCCATATTCATTGTATAATATTGCTATCCACATTCGTTGTATATGTAACTCCATATAACTTAAATTGATGTCACTAAATTGCTAGAATTAGATGTTTCTCACCAATTTAAATAACACATAATTAAATAAAAACATTGTCAATAAACGTTGTCTACCAATCAAGGGGATTCACTGCCACAGGATATATAAAATCATTGACCTACATATTAAGATGTTGTCTGAGTATTAAAATTCAGTCAAATATATATGTAACACGCAAAGCGCATAAATGATAAAGCTTGCATAATAAAGATGAAATCACAAGGTGACTAAATTCTAATAAAAATGGATCTCTGCCAAGCAAAGTCGTAGAGTAAATTAATCAATAAATGCATATGTAATCAATCAAAGAAATGCAGGGATAATCCTTCAAGGAAACAAAAGGGTTTTCAGAGTTTAAGCAATCAAACGCAGAGTTACTCGTTCATAAGAAGGTGCAAAGACTAATCATTCAACCACAAATCAATCAAATGTAGAGATAAGTAACGAATAGATGATTGGGAAAAATGTATCCTTCACTCATCATCCATGGACAATAAAGAAGGGAATTATAATCTATAGGTCTTTAAACACCGAAGTGACGATCGTCGATTTTGCTCCTAGCCAACTTGTCAAGCATGGACTGATGACTAAAGGGATAAGGTACATAAGATAAAAACACAATCTCTTCATAATAATAAATAAAACCCACACAGAGAAGTCATTGAATCATAATTTGGGTTCTCCAAGGGAAATCCATTTAGAAAACAACAAGGAAGGGGATTACAATACCATAGAAAAGCAAGTGTGAGACATCGCATGGAAATGAAATCTTAAACCGAGCACAAATAAATAACATGTGTAAATTTAATTTCATTTTAAGTAAGAGTTTAAATCGATGTACCTTAGCCAAATGTGAATTCTCTTTAGTTTTTGTCCTACATGCGCTCCATCCAGCTTCCTCTTGTCAACCGATGTGACCTCACTAGTACCTCCCAGCCAACACTATGGGTACTCGTCTTCTCCCTAATCCCCTCGAGATGCAAAGGGGCCACACACACTATACAAAAGAATAGCTAGCACCCAACTCTCCTTGCAAATTCGAGCTACCACTCGTTACCCAAGCTGGGTATCCTAACTCCCACAAGAGAATTTCAGTCAAGACAAAAATTCAGCAGCGAAATGTTACGCATAAGGATCAGATCCATACTCCTCCTCCTCCACCCTTTTTATAGATTTTTCAAGTAACTAGTATCCCAAATTCTCATTAATTTCTTTTTTCATTTAATTAATTAGGAAAAACCTCCCCCGTACAAATGTTAGTCGATCCCCTAGTTGCACTAGAAATTAATTTTATTAATTATTTAATTATTCATTCCCTCACCCACCTAAAAGCATTCCTAAAAATGCTCCTAGGTGTCCCAAAATTCTCTTACACTTCTTAGATGACTTACGCCATACTAAATTCCTAGTTGAGTTAAAAAATAGCAAGTTCCCAAGGCATGATTCCTTACTAAGTTAGGCATTCATTTTTTTCTTTATGTTTCCCCTTTTTCCTTTAGTTTCCTATTTCTTTTAAGTTTCCCTCTTTTCCCTTTTTAACTAAAAATTAATTTAGCAAGTGTAGAAAAACAACCATTTACCATTTTTCTTTTTAAATAAAAATTAAATTAGCATATGTAGATGAAACCACCATTTACCCTCTTTTCCTTTTTTTTTTTTACTAAAATTAAATTAGCAAAAATAGATTAAAAAAAACCATTTCTCTTTTTAAAATTTAAATCCTCCATTATAATTTTGACTTCAAAAATAAATTGAATTTCTTACCCCCCCTTCTTGTTACATTCTTAATTATGATTATTATGTTTTGACCACATGTGTTACTTATACCTAGATTTTAATTTCACTTGGTTGGGTGACCTTTTTATTAGGGAAATTGTTTTTAAAACTTACTTATCACATCATTCATTTTAAGGCCAACTAGGTTTATTCACTTACCCATTGAAATCAAGACGTTCCCTTCAGGATGCACTACGTGCTCCAAGGTGCCACTCACCTCTTTCATTTTCCTTGCGTGATGTTTCCTTCAGGATGCACTACGTGCTCCAAGGGTGCCACTTGCCTCTTTCTGCTTTCTTTGCATGACATGCTATTTAGGATGCATTATGTGCTCCAATGGTGCCACTCGCCTCTTTCCATTTTCCTTACGCGACGTTCCCTTCAAGACACAATACGTGTTCCAATGGTGCCACTCGCCTCTTGACTGACTTGGTAGACATCAAAAACCCCTGGAGTCAATAATCCACCAAGTGATATTGTGGGAGACTAAGGGCCTCTAAGGAATAAGGCCCCTTCCTTATTACCTGCCCCTTAGAATAACCATGAGAGATTGTTGCAGTCTTCCCCCACGATATTGTGGGTCTTCTTGAACTATGTAAACGTTAACCTACAGTTCGAGCCATGGTGGGAGAGCTAGTATATTGTGGAAGGGCTTCTCCCACACCTCTCCCTCAAAGTCTTCGGTTGTTGTGCGTGACCCCTCTACTCCACATGTGAGTCTAGTCGGCAAGCTATCATCATATTGCATCATCAACGAATCATGCCAGTAATAATAATCAGTCATCATAAATATAACGACCCCTTCGTTATGACTACAAGCAAAGCATAAGTGAAATTTTGTTTTTTGTTTTTGGGGAAGAAGGTGATGATGAAAACAATTTAGCCACACCACTGATGACGAATGCAAGCAAGCAGTTTAGGCAACAATCTATTATGACTCCCCGCACTGGCACCAGAGCATCTTGGTGAAACGTGGGTAGACGACAAGGAGAAAATGACTCCTACCCTACACAAACACGACCACACCTACCAGCTAAGGGACAACATCCCCCTCCTGACAGCATGACATTGACGAACAAGGACTAGAACCTCAAGGCATGCGAACTAGATGCATGAAGGCATTCAACCCATGCACCAAAAGAAAACCTACAACACTCAACAACACTCACATGGAAGGCACCGACTTCGGCCAAGTTATCATTCATCGCTATCCAATAGGGTGCACCATGATCCCCTCATCAGAAGTCATGCCATCCCCAGGTGATAGAAACGTCTATAACCTTGGCACTACACATCCTATCTGGACCAAGGAGTATAGATAACTTTGACTCACTATGAGCCAAAAACTGACAAGAAGGCTACACACATACCCTAAGCAATGGGTCGCCCAGTGTTAAGATATTTAAACACTTAGAAGTTAGTTAAGATCTACTTGGTCTAATGTGTCGTTAGGTAAAAGTGTGTTTCTTAGTGTGTTTCCTTAGTATGCATTAGTATGCATTTGTATTTAGGCAATCTGACGGTCACGATACGTTCCCGACATAGAGCGATCCGACGGTTCATACTCTCCTTGATATTAATGACCATTGATCTGTGGCTTAACACCCGATTGGTACATGATATTTATTTAAAGAGCATGGAGGGTCATTTATCGAATGATTTTTTGTGAGAAACTCTCTTTTAAAATATCTCTGTAATCTTTTTCTTTGCATTAATAAACTACTCCAAGTGGCCGCGTTGGCTGGGGTCGTCGATGTTTCCCCATAGGGGTTTTACCATGTGAAAAATTTGGTGTGTTGATATTTGATATGGTTATGTGAGTGGTTATTGAAGGTTTTCTTCCTCTATTGGAATACCTGTGTTGTCGAACATGGTATCAGAGCCTATTTGAAGACCCGCTCCTGTTGTAGATTGAGATCATGAAGATGAATTTCCTCATCTCCATTTTCTGTCATTTTCATACATTTATGGGCTAATAGGATTGTTCCATTGCATCTGGAGCTCTCTTTTCAGTTAGTAACACTTTTCGTTTCACTCGAAAAGGTTTATGTTTGCCCATGATACGACCATTATAGTCCGATCTGGACATATAAAGCTTGAATACGCATTTTTAAAATTTTTTCCAGAGTAGTATTTTGGTTTTATTTTGGTTTTGTTTTATTTATTTTTGAGTTGCTACACTTTTAGATCTGTGTATTCTCTTTTACCTGCACCCTATGTGATCTCGACAAATCATAAACATATAGGAAAAGGTGCATCTTCAGGGTAAGCTAACCCAAATCTACCCTTGTTGCCATCGAGAAGCGAAATTCTTTTCTTGTGTGAAAAGAGCTTTTTTTAGCACACTCTCCAAGGCCATCTTCAACAACAACAACCCCAATCCTCTTTCTAAACATTACAATATGTTTTGCTAGATCATTTGGTTAAAATTTGCCTTATTAAGTAAGAGGTCTTAAGTTCAAGTCTCTCTTTTGTTACCTTTTTTGAAAACGTTCATGCTAAAATTGTATAGTGTATTTCACTTCAAGTATAAAAGTGAATCACTATAAGTATATTTAATATTTTATTTTAGAGTTATTTATTTTGCATGCATCTTTTATGTTATAAAGTAACTTCATTGTAAAAGTGATCCCCACTTCTCTTAATAAAAGTGGGTCACTTCATAAAGAAACATACACAATCACGTGGTCATTTGGTTATCGATTGTGCCTTTTTTAAAAAGGGCATAACTCTAACATCAGAAGTCCATTTTCAGTGCCAGTTTTTTTAAAACTACACAACTTTTCGAGCTCTTTCCATCTAGATCATCAGTTTCAGTTTTTAAATCCACATTATCTACATATTTAATATGACTTATACAAGTACTTTCTTTCTTACCAACAACAATTACTTAAAGAGCGCTATCTAAATATAGCTATACATTACATAAAAACCAAACTATACCTTACAATCTATAAATGTCATACACTTCACACTACCCGTTACAATAAAGTATATATACATTCAATGAGATTAATTCCTTATAAATCAAGCTATGCATTCAAGCTATACATTCAATGAGACTTGATGTCATACCCATTCAATGAGATGTATTGTCATATGCATTCAATGAGATTTACTGCCATATTTGTTAATGAGATTTAATGTCATAAACATTCAATATTATTTACTGCCACATGATTTCAATGAGATTAATTCCATACTCAGTTAATGAGATTTAATGCCATATACATTCAAGCTATACATTACATTACCGGTAAAGGGAAGGGTTGTCAAGACAAGGCTTGCAAGAGATAGGAAGACGCAGAGATAAGTGGCAAGTCACCCAGCAAAATAAAAATGAAGTAGACTTAATAAGTTGGAAAATCACCAATTATACACGAGGCAATGATTGGGTCTTTAAATATGGAAAATGCCCAGCAAAATAAAAACAAATGAGGACTTCATAAGTTGGGAAAATTTCCAATTATACACCAGGCAACAATTTCGGTCTTTAAAGATGGAAAACGCCCAACAAATAAAAATGAATGCAAACTTCATAAGTTTGGAAAATTTCTAGTTATACACCAGGCAATGATTTCAGTCTTTAAATATGGCATACACCCAACAAATAAAAACGAATGCAAACTTCATAAGTTTGGCAAATTGCTCATTTTACACCATGAAATGATTTTCATCTTTAAGGATGGAAAACACCCAACAAAAAAAAATGAATGAAGACTTCATAAGTTTGGAAAATTTCCAGTTATACACATACAATGATTTTGGTCTTTAAAGATGGAAAACGCCCAATAAATAAAAATGAATGTAGACCTCATAAGTTTGGAAAATTGCCAGTTATACATAGGCAATGATTTCAGTCTTTAAAGATGGAAAACGCCCAGCAAATAAAAATGAATGTAGACTTCATAAGTTTAAAAAATTGTCAGTTATACATAGGCAACGATTTTGATCTTTAAATATGGAAAATGCCCAACAAATAAAAACGACTGCAGACTTCATAAGTTTGGAAAATTGCCAGTTATACATAGGAAACAATTTCGGTCTTTAAAGATGACAACGCCCAACAAATAAAAATGAATGGAGACTTCATAAGTTTGGAATCCAGTTATATGCCAGGAAACAATTTAAGACCTTAAAGATGGAAAACACCAGATTAACAAGGGAAAAATGCAGCCTCAACCAGTAACTAAAAACAATATTAATAAGCAATGTTTTTAGTCTTAATATAGGTAAATCGACAGAGCAACAAAGGGAAAGAGTAGTCACAACCAGTGAAAATCCATCAAGAAATAAAAATGCAAAGTTTAACAAAAAAACTTTTCCATCAACTAATAAATTGCAGGGTTAATTAAATGCATCAAGGTGCACGACCAACAATCATCCAAGGACAACAAAAGAGGTATACGACTAATAGGAACATCCTTCGCTCATCATCCACACACATAAAAGTAGGGCGTTGAGATCCATAGTTCTATTAATGCCGAAGCGACGACTGTAGATAAGGCTCTTGGACAACTGCTCAAGCATGGACTGATGAGCTAGGGATGAAGGAAAAAATAAACTTCAATCATCACAACAAGAAAAAAACCTCAACATGGTCAAGACATGCATGGATCAAAGGCCCTAAGAAATCAATCAACATCAAGCTAAGTCTATGGGGAAATTTCAGTCATCAACTAGAACACTAAGACTATCATATCCTTTACCTGATTAAGAATACAAAACTGAAAGCATAATTCATACTAACAATCTACCACGCAGAAATAAAGGAAGCATATTGTTTCCCAATTTCCTGCTCTGAGTTGATGTTCCACATGCTCCATGAAAATCCCGCGTGCTGACTAATGAGACTTCACCGGTACCTCCCAACTAACGCTAGGGGTAACCTTCTTCCCCCTTATCCCCCCGAGATGTAATGTGACCACACACACTAAATAGAGAATCAGCTAGCTCCCAACTCGCCTTGCAAGGTCGAGCTACCACTCCTCACCGAGTTGGGTATCCCAACTCCCACAAGATAAGTCAATCAAGTAGATATTTCTATAGTGTAACATTACACAAATAGAAGAGATCCATCATCCTTCTCCTCCGTTCATTATATAGAGTTTCAAAGTCCTTTACTTTCCCAAAATCCCATTTAATTTAATGTTTAATAATTTAATTCATAAAAATCCTCCCCGTACATGTGTCACCCATCCCCTTCATTCCTCCATAAATTAATTTCATTAACTAACTAATTACCGTTATTTCCCTCACCCACCTAGAGTCATTCCTAGAATCGCTCACAGGTGTCCCCAAATTCCCTTACAGTTTTTAATGACATTACCCATTATTAATTTGCTAGTTCAGTTTAATTTAGAAGGTTCTTTAATGCTAGATACCTTACTAAGTTAGACTTTCTTATTTTTCCTTGTGTTTCCCCTTTCTTTTTATGTTTCCTTCTTTTTCCTAGTTTCCTAATTATTTTAGATTTCCCTCTTTCCCCCTTTTTATTTAAACTAAAAAAGGGAAGTGTAGAAACTTACCCTTTTTCCCTTTTTCTTTCTAATGAATAAATTTTTAATTAGCATAATAAGTAAAACAATTATTTCCCCTATTTAAATTTTATCCCAAAAGATTTTATAAATCAATTTAATTGCTTACCCCCTTCTTGTGACAAGATTAATGAATATTATCATTATTACTTATTATATATATATATATATTTTAAGATAAAATTTTATCACCAGTAAAATTTAGACCTAGACCTTATTTTCCTAGGTTGGGCAACTTTTTTTTTTTTAAGGGAAAGGTTTAAAATCTTCCTTAACACTTTATTTATCCTAAATCCATATAGTTTTATCCAATTATTAAATAACCACACGACATGCCCTTCAGGACGCACTAGGTGCTCCAAGGGTGCCACTCGCCTCTTGAATAACTTGGTAGACATAAAAAACCCTTGGGATCAATACTTCACCAGGTGATCTTGTGGGAGACTAACGACCTCTAAGGAATAAGGCCCCTGCCTTATTGCGTGCCCCTTAGAATCATCATGAGAAAATGTCACAGTTTTCCCTCACGACATCGTGGGTCCTCTCAAACTAGGTAATAATTAACCTACATTTCAAGCCACAACGAGAGTGCTAGTAGGTTGTGACAGGGATGTTGTCCACACCTCTCCCTCAACATCTCTGGTATTCCTACGTGGCTCCTCTACTCCACATGTCAGTCTGGTTGACAAGATATCATCAGCCTGCATCACCAACGAATCATGTTAGAAATATATCCATAATCATATCATCTAATCATATGCACTAATATCACATATAAAACAATCAAACCCCAATAGTTCACTCCCCGACTCGATCTAGATTCCAAGGGGTTCCATCGATGCCTCTGCATTCTCGAGGTCCAAATTCTTTCACACTCAGTAAAACTGATTCCATAGCACCTATCTATGTTAATGCATCAAAACAACATGTTATCAACCCATGATGACTCATAATCCAAATAAAATGTTTAATAGTATAATAATTTGGATCACTTACGAGAAAGTCTTCTCAAAGAATAAGTTTTCTCAGTGCGTGCAAGAGCGCAATGTTACATACACCCCCTCTTGGTCTAAAATTCATCCCGAAGTTTCACAGTATAAGTGACAAAATAATGTGTATCATAGTATCATAAGTCTATCTATCAAAAAAAAATGGAAACTGTTGGTGCATATCATATGCGTCCTCCCAGGTCGTCGAGTTTGGACTATAGCTGTCCCACTAGAACTTGACCTACTCTAATGTTCGATGCCATAGCTTTCGAATGTGATGATCCAAGATGCAGATCGGCTCAGCCATGAACACACCCTCATCCGACACCCGCAAGGAACTCATGTCAATAACATGTGTAGGGTCACTAATATAATGTCTCAAAATAGATACGTGAAGAACATTATGCATACGCCTCAAGAATCAGGCAAGGCCAGTCATTAGGCCACGAGCCTCTCCTTTCCACAGTATCATATAATCCCATGAACCTAGGAGATAGTTTATCCCCTTTTCTAAACTTGTTTGAACTCTCATGCGGCTTCCTCCACAAAATACTCAATTGCCACATCATAACTATGGTTGACATGATGCACATCAACATAACTATTTTTTTGATCATGTGCTTCCTTGATCCTTTGTCTTATAGTTTTCATTTAATATTCCAATTCTTGGATCATTTCTAGTCCCACCAGGACCCTATCCGGAAGTCGATCGCAACTCAAAGGTGTCTGACACAGTCGTCGATAAAGAAACTCAAAATGTGCCATATTAATGGTGCTTTGGTAACTGTTGTTATAAGCGAATTCTACCAGTGGCAAGAATTCTTCCAAACACTTTTCTTGGTCCATCATGTACATGTGCAACTTGTCCTCCAAAGTCTAGTTTGTTCATTTGGTCTGCCCGTTAGTCTCTGGGTGATATACAGTACTAAAGTTAAGTTGGGTTCCCAAGGCCTCTTGGAAACTAGTCCAAATCATCCAGTAAACACCAATCCTCAATTGGATATAATCCTCTTAGGTACGCCATGCAACCTCACAATATCACTAATGAAAACTTTAACTATGTCAGGTGCCTGATACGTCATACGCACAGGAATAAAATGAGCACTCTTCATCAGAGTGTTGACTACTATGAAAATCGAGTCATGTCTCCTTGACGTCAGTGGAAATCCAACGATTAAATCCATCGCAATAACCTCCCATTTTGATTCTGGAATAGCATGTGGTTGTAATAATGTTGTTGGATGTCTATGTTCAGCCTTTATCTGCTGACATTCTAGAAATCTAGCCACATAATTCACTATGCTTTCCTTCATTCCCTTCCATAAGAATAATGTTTTAAGGTCTTACCTCATCTTCATGACCCCCGGGTGAGCCATGTATATTGATCTATAAGCCTCTCTTAGGATCAAGCTCCTTAACTTGTCGTTCGGTGGTATGTAAATCTGCTTTGTAAACCTCAATAATCCATCTTCGTCAAATGTAAATCCTTCAAATATTGGTACCATCATTGTGTTTTGTCTGATAAAATCCTTGGCCTCTTTGTACCAGTCATTGTCATGCTGTAAATTTAGAATATTTTCACGAATATTCGTTTGAAGAAGCAACACCAAAAGATACATTGTCGCCAACTCAATGCATCTACCACTTGGTTCACTGTTCTTTTTATGTAATAAATATAAAAATAGTACTCGCTAAGAAGTTCCAACCAACGTCGTTGTCGCGCATTCATGTCACTTTTCGTAAAGATGTGTTGTAGTCCACAGTGCTTCGTATTTAGTTCAAATTTTCTCCCAACAAGGTAGTGTCTCCAAACCTTCAAGGCATATATGATGGCTAACAAGTCCAAATCATGAATTGCATAGTTATCCTCATGCCTTCTCAGTTTCCTTGAGATGTAAGCGATCACTCGACTATCTTGCATCAAGAATCGACCTAGGCCTTCCTTGGATGTGTCAGTGCATACCAAGAAGTCTGCATCCATGTCACAGACATTTAGTATCGGTGTTGTTGTCAACAACTCCTTCAGCCTCCAAAATGCTTCCGTGCATTTCTCATTCCAAACAAAATTCTTCTTCTTCTTTTGCAATTCTATGATCGGATTTTCTATCTTCAAAAATCCCTCGATGAACCATCGATAGTATCGTGCTAAACCCATGAAGCTATGTACTTTTGGGACATTCATCAGCATAGGCCATTCCATAATAACCACTAACTTTACTAGATCCATGGAAATACCTTCATCAGAGATGACAAGACCTAATTAGTGAATCCTCGATTGATAAAATGAGCATTTGGAAAAATTCCCATACAATTTGCGCTCTCGTAGACACTGTACTACCAAGTGCAAGTGATCATCATGCTCCTTCGTCGTCTGAGAGTAAATCAAAATATTGTCAATGAATACTTGGACAAACTTGTCCAAGTACTCACAGAACACCCCGTTCATCAAACTCATAAATACCCCTAGGGTGTTTTTCATTCCAAACAGTAAAAAAGTAAACTCAAAATGGTCAAACCTCATATTAAAGAGTTCTTAGGGACATCATCCTCCTTGATCCATAACTGGTTATACCTTGATCGCAAATCGATCTTTGAGAACACCCTTGCACCCTTTATCTGATCAAAAAAATCATATATCCTCGACAACATATACTGATTCTTGATTGTTTCCTTGTTCAATTGATGGTAATCAATGCAGAGCCTCCACGACCCATCCTTCTTTTGTATGAAAATAACAGGTGCACCCCACGGTTACACACTTGGATGTATCAGTCCCAGGTCCAACAATTCCTTTAGTTGCATTCTCAACTCGTGTAACTTTGGGGTCTACATCTGATAAGGCGTTCTAGCTATCGGTTCAGTCCCTATTTTTAGGTCTATAGTGAACTCCAATTCCCTCTCTTGCGACGTCCCGGGTAACTCCTCCGGGAATATGTCGACAATATTTCTCACCATAGGAAGGTTTTCTAGACCCTCCGCTACTCCCTTATCATTCAATGCAAGGATCATAAAATATTACCTCCCTTGCACAGGCTCTTCCATAAATGCAAGGTCAAAATAAACCTCAGGGGAAAATTTATGGTTTCCACCTACAATCACGTGTCTCTGTCCCTCATCATCGACCAATATTAACCATTTCATCTTATAGTTGAGTGTCACCTCATGAGATTCCATCAGTCCATACCGATCACAACGTCATGAGATCATAAGATCATGTCATATAGGTTGGCCCTAGCGAAAACTCTTCCAGGTCAAGGGTTCAGCCTGTAACCATTCCTCTAACCTTCTGTTGGCTCTCGAAGGAATCTCTACAAGATACACTCTTCCTGTTTGAATTCCCTTACTTTAATCCTTTTAACATTGCACCTCAAATGAAACTCTCAGTAGCACTGAGATCTATCAAAATACCAAGGGTCTGGTCAGCGACGATACATGACATCTTGAGCACAGTCGACTGGTGCTCTATCTGGCGATTATTCACCGCTACAGGAATTCGATAATCCTTGTCCAAAACTCCCATGGTAGTGGGTCCGGCTGATGTAGAAGCTCTGGACCCTTCCTCTCGATAGTAATGTTGGTAATGTGGCTCCCCATAGTCCAACACACTTTCTTCAGTCCAGTAATCCTAATACCCGAAGTAGAAGTTGAATTCTAACAATAATGCCCAACTTGAACTTTTTGACCTTAATTTTTTGGGTAAATTTGGTGCAGATCATATCAAAGAAGCTTCTAAATGGGCCTCATACTCGAGCACCATGTGACTGCCTTATCGCAAGGCGTCGAACTCGTTGAGCTGACGCTCAACGAATTCCTTTGAAAAAATAACTCTCTTGGAATTGTTCCTCGAATAGTTCCCATGACATGTCATCGATGACCATATTCAAAAGTGGCAGGAGTGTATTCCACCATAGAAGAGCACCCCCCTTCTATTGAAATACCTTCAATAAGACCTTCATGTTGGAGGTCATAATCACGAAGTGTGAAGCACAACTCCTTTCCCTACAACCGTGCCTCAATGACACAACCGTCTACGACACTCGCAGACTCGAGAACTCAACTCTTTTGAGTTCTCGATGGATGCTAATGGTACTAGCTAGGGCATGTTGTGGAACCTTAGGGGTACAGGTGCCCTGGCCTCCTCTTAGTATCGATGGTGAATCAATGCCCTTTAACATTACCTGGAAGGGCATTGTCAGACCATCACCATCCCTTACAACAAGTGAATCTAGCCCAAGGAATTCTTCCTCCCCTTGGGGGTTCGAATCTGAGGGTGCGGGAACTTCTGAAGGTATCGCACCTCCTTCCATGGAATCACATTATGAACCTCTGAGGCATCCTCTAAATGCGATCACCACATAGACATGTTAAGTTTTTTAATTAACACAAGGGTTAATACTCAAGGGTTTTCTGCAGTGGAAATCCTAGTGATCCACAGTTGCAGGGTTGAACCTTCTTTCATACCATGTGTAATGACCCCTTCGTTACGAATACAAGCGAGGAAGAAGTGCAATTTTTATTTTTATTTTTGGGCAAGAAGGCGACGACGAAAATAATTTAACCACACCACTGATGATGAACGCAAGCACGCAGTCCAGGAAACAAGCTACTATGACTCCCTGCACTAGAACAAGAGCATCTGGGTGAAATGTGCATAGACAAAAAGGAGAAAATTAATCCCGCCCTATGAAAACACGACCATGCCTACTAGCTAAGGGACAACATCCTCCTCCCAACACCATGACCTTGATGAAGAAGGACTAGAACTTCAAGGCACGTGAACCAAATGCATGAAGGTGTTCAACCCATGCACCAAAAGAAAACCTACAACCCTCAACAACACTCACACATAAGGCACTGACTCCAGCCATGTTATCATTCGCCGCTATCCAATAGCATGGATGATTTTAGGGGCTAAATTTCTCTCATGTGCTATTTTTCCATGGTTTTTCCAAAACTGAGATTCGTTATTTTAAAAATGATTCGCCCAAATTCTATAGGATAAAATTATTTTACCTTAAGAATCGCCAAAATTTTATAAAAACTATATAAAATCCTTAGAAATTTGAATATTTTTATAAAAATATCGCCAAACATTTATAGTTGACATATGAAGGATTAGTAAGATTCGCCAAGGTTTCTACATTTTAAAATAAATTTCCATCCTTAAAATCATCCCTGTCCAATAGGGTGCGCCATGATCCCCTCATCATAAGTCATGGCGTCCCCAGGTGATAGACACGTCTATAACCTTGGTGCTACACATCTTGTCGGGACCAAGGACTCTGGATAACTCTGACACACTAGGAGCCTAAAATTGACAAGAAGGCTACACACATACCCTAAGCAATGGTTCGCCTAGAAGTGAGATGACTACAATCAAAGGAAAATCTCAACCTATTACCCAACTCCGCCAAAAACCCATACCATAACTGATAAACCAAAAGTCTAGGTGTGAAGGTTGAACTATTACCAAGCTACTAAGGTCTTATATTTTATCATAAAGCGTGCTAATAAAGGCACTTAACCAAATCAAATACGCTTATCAACCATTAAAAACTATCCATTAAAATAAGTGATCTACCTAACATTTTAAGGTGCTCCAGGCTGCTTGAAAAAAAGGGATCGATATATTGTCTATAATGGATAATCCTAAATGTGATCGATGTCTATTACTAAAGCCACTTCAATACTATCGTTTATGCCATTTTTCACTTTTATGTGGTGGTGAATAAAATCCAAAAGATGGTAATCAAAGGAATTTAAATGTTACCTTGTTGTTTATGAATAAGGGTAACCTCAATGTTAATCGGTGAGAATTAATGTTATTAAAGAGTGTTATCTAAATCAAGCTATACATTACATAAAACCAAGCTATACCTTATGATCTATAAATTCCATATACTTCAAGCTACCTGTTACAAGAAAGTCACTATACATTCAATGAGATTAATGCCTTCTAAATCAAGCTATACATTCAAGATATACATTCAATGAGACTTGATGCCATACCCATTCAATGAGATTTACTACCATATGCATTCAATGATATTTACTTCCATATTCGTTAATGAGATTTAATGCCATAAACATTCAATATTATTTGCTGCCACGTGCTTTCAATGAGATTAATGCCATACTCGGTTAATGAGATTCAATGCCATATACATTCAAGCTATACATTACATTACTGGCAAAGGGCAGGGTTGTCAAGACAAAGTTGGAAAAAGACAGGAAGGCACATAGAGAAGTGGCAAGTCACCCAGTAAAATAAAAACGAAGTATACTTAATAAGTTCGCAAAACGCCAGTTATACATGAGGCAACGATTGGGTCTTTAAAGATGGAAAATGCCCAAAAAAGTAAAAATGAATGCAGACTTCATAAGTTGGGAAAATTATGAGTTATACACTAGGCAACGAGTTTAGCCTTTAAAGATGGAAAACACCCAGCAAATAAAAATGAATGCGGACTTCATAAGTTTGGAAAATTGTCAGTTATACACCAGGGAACAATTTCTCTCTTTAAATATGGCATACGCCCAACAAATAAAAATGAATGCAGACTTCATAAGTTTGGCAAATTACCATTTATACACAGGCAATGATTTCGGTCTTTAAAGATGGCAAATTCCAAACAAATAAAAATGAATGAAGACTTCATAAGTTTGTCAAATTTCCAGTTATACACAACCAATGAATTTGGTCTTTAAAGATGGAAAACGCCCAACAAATAAAAATGAATGCAGACTTCATAAGTTTGGGAAATTGCCTGGTATACACAAGCAACGATTTCGGTCTTTAAAGATGGAAAACTCCCACCAAATAAAAATGAATGCATAATTCATAAGTTTGGAAAATTGTGAGTTATACACAGGAAATGATTTCGGTCTTTAAATATGGCAATGCCCAACAAATAAAAATGAATGAAAACTTCATAAGTTTGGAAAATTGCCAGTTATGCATCAGGCAACGCGTTCAATCCTTAAAGATGGAAAACTCCATATTAACAAGGGAAAAACACACTCCCAAATACTGACCAAATGTAGTCTTAATAAGCATTGTTTTCAGTCTTAATATAGGAAAATCGACAAAGCAACAAAGGGAAAGCATAGTCACAAGCAGTGAAAATCCAACAAGAAATAAAAACGTAGAGTTAAACAAAAAAAAAATTCCATCAACCAATAAATTGGAGGGTTAACTAAACACATCAATGTGCATGACAAAAAATCAGCCAAGGACAACAACAGAGGTAGAAGACTGACAGGAACATCCTTCTATCATCATCCACAATAGAAAAGTAGGGCATTGAGATTCATAGGTCTATTAACGTCGAAGCAACGACGTAGATCAGGCCCCTGGTCGACTTTTCAGGCATGGACTAATGAGATAGGGATGAAGGAAAAAATAAACCGCAATCATTGCAATAAAAAAAAGACCTCAAGAAGGTCAAGACATGCATGGATTGAAGGCCATGGGAAATCAATCAACATCAAGCTAAGGCTATGGGGAAATTTCATTCATCAACTAGAATGCTAAGACTATCATACAGAACTGAAATCATAAATCATACTAACAATCTACCACACAAAAATAAAGGAAGCATACCGTGTCCCAATCGCCCGCTCTGAGTTGATGTCATGTGTGCTCCATGCAACTCTCGCTTTCGACCGATGAGACTTCACCGGTACCACCCATCAAACCCTAGGGATAATATTCTTCCCCCTTACCCCCTCGAGCCACAAAGGGGCCACACACACTAACCAAAGAATCATCTAACTCCCATCTCACCTCGCAAGGCCGAGCTACCACTCCTCACTGAGCTGGGTATCCCAACTCACACAAGCTAAGTTAGTCAAGTAGATATTTCTGTAGCGTAATGTTACGCAAACATAAGAGATCCATCATCCTTCTACACCCTTCATTATATAGAGTTTTGAAGTCCTTTACTTTCCCAAAATCCCATTTAATTTAATGTTTAATAATTTAATTCATAAAAATCCTCCCTGTACATGTGTCATCCATCCCCTTCATTCCTCCAAAAATTAATTTCATTAATTAATTAATTACCCTTATTTCCCTCACCCACCTAGACTCATTCCTAGAATCGCTCCTAGGTGTCCCCAAATCCCCTTACATGTTTTAATGACTTCCCCCATTATTAATTTACTAGTTCAGATTAATTTAGAAGGTTCTTTAATGCTAGATACCTTACTAAGTTAGACTTTCTGATTTGTCCTTGTGTTTCCCCTTTATTTTCTTGTTTTTTCCTAGTTTCCTAATTATTTTAGATTCCCCTCTTTCCCCTTTTTATTTAAACTCAAAAAGGCAAGTGCAAAAACATACCCTTTTCCCTTTTTCTTTCTAATGAGTAAATGTTTAATTAGCACAATATGTAAAACAATTATTTCCTCTATTTAAATTTTATCCCAAAAGATTTTATAAATCAATTTAATGGCTTACCCCCTTATTGCCACAAGATTAATGAAGATTATCATTATTATTTATTATATATATATATATATATATATATATATATATATATATATATATATAAAAGATAAAATTTTATCACTAGTAAAATGTAGACCTAGACCTTATTTTTCTAGGTTGGGCAACATTTATTTTTTTAAGGGAAAGGTTTCAAATATTCCTTAACACTTTATTTGTCCTAAATCCATCTAGGTTTATCCAATTATTAAATAACCACGTGATGTGCCCTTCAGGATGCACTAGGTGCTCCAAGGGTGTCACTCACCTTTTTTGTTTCTCTTGCGCGACGTTCCCTTCAAGATGCACGACGTCCTCCAAGGGTGCCACTCATCTCTTTCCATTTTTCTTGCACGTTATAACCTTTAGGATGCACCACGTGCTCCAAGGGTGTCACTTGATTCATGACTGAATCGGTAGACATAAAAAAACCCTGGACTCAATACTCTGCTAGGCGATCTTGTGGGAGACTAAGGGCCTCTAAGGAATAAGGCCCTTGACTTATTGCGTGCCCCTTAGAATAATCATGAGAGACTTTTGTGGTCTTCCCTCACGACATCGTGGGTCCTCTCGAACTAGGAAATCATTAACCTATAGTTTGATCCATGGTGGGAGTGCTAGTAGGTTGTGGTGGGGTTGTTGTCCACACCTCTCCCTCAACATATCTAGTTGTCCTGCATGGCCCCTCTACTCCACATGTGAGTCTAGTTGGCAAGCTATCGTCAGCCTGCATCATCAATGAATCATGTCAGAAATATATCCATAATCATATCATCTAATCAGATGCACTAATATCAAACCCCAATAGTTCATTCCCTGACTCAATCCAGAGTCCAAGGGGTTCCATCGATGCCTCTGCATCCTCGAGGTCCAAAATTCTGCACACTCAGTAATAATGAGTCAATAGCACATTTCTATGTCAATGCAGCAAAATAACATGTCATCAACCCATCATGCCTCATAATCCAAATCAAATGTTTAATATTATAATAATCTTGATCACTTGCGAGCAAGTGTTCTCAAAGAATAAGTTCGCTCAGTATGCATAAGAGTGGGATGTTACAATAACATCTAATCATATTGACGCAAACCCTTGAACCCTCAAGCTGAGGTCTGCTACAAGATCATTCTAAATATGCCCCTTGAGTCTGATTGACTCTTCAGTTCCTCCTATTAGAATCCCACACTCACACGATGGTGTATTCATAGGTCCTTTTGAGTATGCCCCATGGGATCAATCACAAAGCACCACTCAAGTATTTCAATCTCAGTAAGGTCGTACCCTTTGCCAAACCGGGACTTCGGGTTTCGTGACTTTGCGATCCATGTTGTCGAGAGTTCCTGTCTCTATGACCTTCAAAACCTGAATTTTTGAATTTTGATGTGTTCAACAAGACTTGTTTTCCAATGGAACTTTTCACTTCATCGGGGTTTCAGAGTTCACAACTTCGCGAATCCGGACGCAATGCTCCCAACTCTTCGACCTCCAAACCCCAAAATGGTCAACAAGATTTGACTTCTCCTATTGACGAAGAAATGACAGCTGTCCACTTGAATGCTTTCTAACTCTGATGTGGACTCTCACCACCTGTCCCTCTTCCTAGCTTTCAGGACTTGAACAAGCCTCCAACTACCGTTCCTCTAACACTTCGAAATCCCGAATTCTGAAATGATCTTGGTACTCCACTATCATGATCAATGGTCTGCGTTGAGTCTCACCTCCGAAAGGATGGATTCATCCATCGCTTAACCTCCTCATAGCTTCACGGAAATCCCACGGTCCTCGTAACTTCGTGAGCTCTCCTCGGAGAATTTTGACCACTTGTTTCCTCCTTGAAGACTTCTGTGAATTTAACCAATGTTCCTCATCTGAACTTGGCTTTTGCAAAGCAATTTCACTCCAACTCCCTTTGATTACTCTCAAAGGTGTTAACCCTCTTGATCTTTCTCTAGAAACTCAAGCCTTGAAAGAACTCCTACACGCACTCCTTGCGGAAGTCTATCAAATACTTCTGGGCATTTGATCCGTTCGACTCTATGTTGTCTCAGCAACAAAGATCCTGCAATCCTCCCTTTAGTTGATAAGTCCTAAGACTTTCAACAGCCTGCACACTCCTTGCATGGCCTCTGTGCTCCTCCTACACTTTTGCTGGAATGAGAACAACGATATCTCTCTTGAGCTTTCTGAGGTAAAACTCAGAACTTCGTCAACGCTGTTGTGGGGTATTCTACCCTACGGACTAATAAGCTAGGGCTCTAAACTTATACGCAGATCATGACCCTTAAGATTTAACTTTTAACCTTCTACCCAAAATCTCAACCCCTTT
>JZKD02S2367448.1:428607-439932 GCA_000966675.3 Picea glauca | reverse complement strand
TTTTTGTTCCTCAACCTTATTTTGTTTGGAGTGATAGTACTTGTCATTTTTTTTCTTGCTCCTCCTGTCAACAACCTTTTTTTTTAGTGAATATTTTTCCATCCTCTATTTTTTACAACTCCCCCTGTCAATGTTTCTACCCTTTCAATATTTCTCCCTTGTCATCATGATTTTTTTCTTTTACTGTAGAGATATTACTACCTAATTTTTCCTTAGATATTCAAATGCTTCTTTAGGCAAGGGTTTAGTGAATATGTTTTCTATCTACTCCTTTGAACTAACATACTCCAATCTAACCTTTTTGTCACTAACTTGCTCTCTCAATAAATGATACTTCATGGGTATATGTTTGGTATTTTCATGCATGAATGGATGCTTGGATATTTTGATGACACTTGTATTTTGACAGTATATAGGTATCGACTGATTATATTCAATTTAAATATCCTCCATTGTTCATATCATCCATAAGATTTGAGTGCGACATTCAACAGTTGTAATATATTCATCCTCTAATGTATATAGTGAAATTGATGATTGTTTTCTACTTGACCATGACACTATACATTATCCTAATAAAATGTCATTTCCACTAGTGCTCTTTTTGTCATCCACTCTACCATCCCAATCAACATATATGTACAAAATTAGTTCAAATCATTTATTCCTTCGATACCATAAGACAAAGTCTGATGTGCCTTTAAGATATCTAAATATTCTCTTGACAACCATAACATGTGATTATTTTGGAGATGATTGAAATATTTCTACCATTCCTACTACCTTCATTATATCAGGTCTGGATGCAGTTAAATATAGTAAGCTCCCAACCATAGATTGCTAGAGAGTTGAATATAGAAAAGGTGACTCATCTTCCTTGAGAAGTTTGCAATTGGTTATCATTGAAGTGCTAATAGGTGAACTTTCAGCCATTCCAAACTTTTTAAGTATCTATTTCAGGTATTTGGACTGAGTAATAAGCATTCATTTTGGTCATCGAGTGATTTGAAGTCGAAGGAATAAATTTATCTCTCCAATCATAGACATTCCAAATTGTTTTGACATTTCTTGAGAAATTTATGACTTGATTCATTAGTGTTGCAACCAAACATGATGTCATCCACATAGAACACTTTGACTAACAAGTTGTCTTTTTCATTTCTAAGATAGATATTGTTGTTGCACATGCATGTTTTGAATCCTCATTGTAGTAGATACTTATCCAGTCTCGCATACCATGCTCTGGGTGCTTGTTTAAGGACATAGAGGATCTTCATCAATCTATACACTTGTTCTTATTTTCTTGGTTGTTCAAATCCTTTCGGATGCTCTGTAAATACTTATTGTTTTGGGTATCCATTCAAAAATGAAAACTTTACATCCATATGATACACTTTAAAAATTTCAAAGCATGAGTATGCTAGGAATAATTTGATGGCTTCCATTCTTGCAACTGGAGAAAATGTTTCTTCAAAGTCAATCCCTTTGTAACGACCCCATCGTTAGGACTACAAGTGACTCAATGCAATTTTTTTTTGTTTTTTCTTTTGTTTTAACCAGGAAGGCGACAACGACAATAGTTAAACCACACAAATTGATGACGAACACAACACATGTAGATCAAGAAACAAAAAACAAAGACCCATCATACTAGCACATCATGCAACTGGACAAAACACATGAAAATCAATTAGAAAAAGAAAACGACTACCCGCCCGACACAAACAAGAAAAATCCTACAAGCTAAAGGACAACATCAACAATCCCAACACAATGACTTCAACGACCAATAACTACAACCCTCTACTGTGAGAAAAACTAATCACATTAAGGCGTTACATAACCAATGACCAACATCAATTATAGTGAACAATACACCCACATTGGGAAGCACGAGGCTATGGCCAGGTTATCATTCACATCTATGTATCAGGGTGTGCAATTATCCCCTCATCAGGAATCATTCCATCAAAATATGATAGGTGTGATAGTAACCATGGAGCAATATAAAATATCTATACATTTAACCCAAGAAAATCCTTCGTTCTAGGAGACCAAAGTATATGTCAAGAAATACATGAATAATATACCAAAGAACCCAATAAACAAGTCACTTAGATGAGAGGTGACATCAATCAAATTAAATTGTGCAAATAACCAAAGGATTTCTTATTTTCCTATGAGGAAATCATCTGTGGTGTAAAAACTATGACCAACCACCATTTACAATTCATCCTAAGGAACAAGGCACATAGTAATCAATTAAATATTAAAATATTAATCGATTTAGATCATTCTACTTGTTACGCTCCATCCACTTATCCTTCTTCCATTATGTTGGTTCCTATGAACACTCTTCCCATGGCAGACCTCTATCTTCCCTCTGGTGTTTCATCCGGGGAGAATTATTTTTATAGTATGGGCAACCCCCCTCACAAAGTTCCTTCGTCTGTGGGAAACATATATCTTCACATGAGTAACCCTTTTGATGTTTCTTTCTCTTCGCAAGTGTCTTCCTCAGTGTCGATGCCCTTACAACCCTCTATGAATCAGTATGGAGGAGGATATTATCCTGCTGGACAATGAAAAGGTGTAAACCAGGATACTTCCTAGCCTGCAATTTCTCAGAACCAATATTTCCTTGGAATTTGGTCTCAAATGTCGCAATTCATCACCATCGCGAGTCCGATCACTACTAGTCATATTGGAGCTCCATATCCAACTTATGCTAGTCATGTTGGAGATTCATCGACAACCTCTGGGAGTCATGCTAAAGAATTGCAACCAACTACTGTAAGTCATGCTAAGGGCATAAGTCCAGTCACTGCATGTCACACTGGCATTACATCACTAACCTCTATTAGTCATGTTGGAGATTGGTCGAGAACCTCTACGAGTCATGTTGAATACCTGCAAACAGCGGCTACAAGTCATGCTGGGGGCACATGTTTGGTCACTTCCAGTCACACTGTGCATACATCATGAACCTCTGCTAGTCATGTTTGGGATACATCACCAACCTCTGCTAGTCATTATGGGGATTCATCACCAACCTCTTCTAGTCATGTTGGAGATTTGTTACTATTGTCTGTAAGTCATGTTGGGAGCATGTCACTAGCCACAACAAGTTATGTTGGGGGAATTCATATGATTAATAATCCTAGACATCTCAAATGTAAGCCTAGATTCATTTGCAGGATTTGTGAAGGATGTCACCTTACTCATTTGTGTCCTATTATTGTTGGGATGCTAGAAGCGTGGGGCTTATGCAAAATCCCTTCAGGTTCTGAGGAATATATGATTTCACAACACTCTGTTCCTCCTTTGGTTGATACAATTTCCATGCTGATGCAATCTTTGGATGACACCCCTTTTCCTTTAGGGGTTGATGCATCCTTTGACCTTTTTGTCCCACATCCCATTCAACCTGTGGTCATGTCGATGCACTATTCGATAGACACATCTCCTATGGAAACTTATTCAACCAACGGTCGTATCGATGCAATCTTCAACCGAAAAAACTCATGTTTTTTGGGGTGATGAACCTCTTGGGCTTGTTGTCTCACATGCTATTCAAACAATGGTTGAGGAAGTGGTTGTATATATGAAATATTTGATCAACCCCACTCTTCTTTTGGAGAGTGATAATTCTAAGGAAGAGGTCGCACCAATGCAATTTTTGGTCGATCCCTCTCTTTTGGTTCTGGTTCTATACCTTTTATGCCATGTCCTTAGCATTTCTAGTACTTCACCTTCTGAAAAAGAGAGAGTTTTACTTTTCCCAATTTTTCTCCCTCCAAGTATTGACGAGGTTCCATTTCAATGGGATGGTCTTGTGGGGTATTCAATGCCTTTGCCTATGTCTTTTCCAGGAAGAGACATTATCTGATATAACACAAAGACGATAACCTCCATTAGCACTTTGTACTCCTCGACTTGGAGAGCTTTGGGTCTTCCCAAGATTGTGTCGGTTCTTCATAAGATATCGACATTCCACAGAAGGTCCGCACGGGAGCCTTGGCCTCCACCATCACATGCCTCCTAGAGTCTCACTAACGAGACTTAGTTAAACTCTTTTCCGACTCGTATAAAAACTGAAAATATTGTTAAGTGATTTGTCCTTTTCACACTTGTTAAATTGGATTTGAAAGGTCATGATTCTTAGTTAAGCTCTTTTCCAACTCATTATAAAAGATAGAAAAAATTTCCAAGTGAACTTGTCTTTTTCACACTCATAAATTGGATTTGGAAATACATCTATTTGGCACAAGTTTACCCCTTTTTCACACCAAGTGGACTAAAAGACATAAAAAATGATATTTCCTGGCATTAAGTTGTGATTGCATCTCATGCCCTCATTTGCAGTATTGATCCTTTAGATGGTTGTTGCTTTGCATTATAAACCATTGCATAAGAAGTTTTTGCATCATCTACCAACAAGAGCCTTGTTTATATCCTTCGCAATTTGAAAAACTATACCTTGGACAGAACATCACCCTGAGTGTCCATCTCCCGCATGAATTTCCTTGCATTGATAATAGGTACGTTCCATTGCTGGAACTAGCTTTGTTTACTTAGGACACTCATTTCCTCCTCTGTATCATAGCATTCATTTTTTATGAAAAAGAAAAAAAATGACAGGAGGGAAGTGAGTATTATATTATAATTGGTAGCAGTCGTGTTTCCTTTCAGAAGAGCACAAAATTATTGAGTTTTCGTGTCATCATAATTTTGGTTTTAGCATGGCCTTAGGAACTTGATCTCATTACAGAGTTTTCTCTACTGACTGGTTACTCTTCTAGTCCCCATAGAGAAAATTATCGATGACTCCTGCATATGATAGTTATATCATTGGGTCTATGCTATCGAAGTCTCCCATATGTCTCATTCTCTTATTAAAAGGAAGTCTATCAACCTATGTCATCCACTCCTCAGAAATCATGACTTTGCATGTCGGAAATACCCTCATTTTGTCTCAAAATCACATGATACTATGGTCTTACCATGCACCCTAGCCCTACTTTCATCATTGGTAGGTCACCCTAAACCTAAAAATCGACATTTAATCATTGGTCATTGACTGGGTAGTTTCCCTTGTGTTCGACGACAAGACATTCATTCACACTTTGGGATTCATGCAGTGCCTTGGATGCCATTAGCCTTATTGGTGGTTTCCTCACCTTTGTCAGCAGTTTTCATCATTGATTGTTATTCAGAGGGTCTTTTTCATGTATTGATTACATTTAGCACATGTGAAATACACACAGGGTCGGTTGTTCGTGAGCATGTTCTTCATCCAATCTCCAACCAATTATGAAGCTCCTCCTTTGTTCCTCATGATGACTGATGACATATGCCTTAATTCTCTCCTTTCAGCGGGTCTCTTTCCATCAACTTCAACTCATTTATTCTGGATAGAGGACCTAGAGTTTTATGAGTACCTTGAGGCTTGCAGTCATTAGTGGCAGGCTCTCTCGCCATTAACAGATGGGAATACATCAATGTCCCATGATCAACTGATTCCTCAAGTGTTTGGCATCGACTCCGTTATTCACACTTGTAATAAAGTGCTTGGTGCCTTGATACCTACTTTCATTATTGGTATGTTGTCTCTCATTTGTTAATGGTATACTGCAATGAACGATAACCAAACGATGTATCATTGTTTTCGACCTCAAATCCTTTATTCACATAATGTAGACTTGCACCCTTGAAAGATAATGTAGAAGAATTGAAGACATCACTATGTGGCCACAAATTTCCTGAGTTATTGCTTCCTTTTCATAGGACCAACACCTATTTGACTTCAATGATCATGGGAGATCATATTGTACTCGATGGTATATGGATATCTTCAGATTGGTTTTGAGACTGGTTTCACTGGGCCTTGTTCATGACTGTGACATCTTTTGGCATGTACCTGCATTTGTATTTGCATACTCATGGCCACAAACATTTATTTGGTATATTTTGCACATGGATCTTGGAATCCATGTATGCAATGTCAGTACAAAATGTAATGAGAAATTGAGTTCATCCAAATAGTTCTCTACCACTCCACTTCTGGGTTATTTATAATTTATTTCGGCCATCGCAAATACTCCTCTAACCTCACACATTAGGGGGCATATGTTATAGGAAGATTTGCCTCACCATTGCAATCTTGCACAGAGGGCCTTTTTCCATTTCCCTATGCAGACTTGTCATCCATTTTTGATGCATCAAGAGATACGAATACATAATTTTCCACATATAAGCACCCTATCTACTATACAACATGCGTATCCAAATGATTCTCCAGTACAACCCATGTACATCAGGATTTGTGCCAGAAAATACAAAAAAGGAGTCGGGTTTCCATGTCACGACAGGAGATCCCTGATCCTTGGCCTTCCATATATTGGAAACGTTCTGAATCGACCCTTCAGTTGCATTTTTAAGTTTATAAGAGCATAATTATGAGATTTGGAAAATGGAGAAAGAATTCAACTTTGAAAGAAAAGTTACTCTAGAGAAATTACTTCATATTGAGTCTGCATCCCTTTGTCCTTCAAGTCTGAACACAGTGTTCAGCCCCCAAGCTCTTTCCCTATTATTTAGAGAACCTCATTGTCTCTCTCCTATGAGCTTTCCTATGGTGGAGGATTGAAGTGGTGGAGGCCCAATTGGAAGGAACTTGGTGTCTTGGTTTTAAATCGTGCCAACACGAAAGTCTGTAATGTTGTCACTTTTGTTGATCAATTATTAATAGAAATACTCCTTTCATGTCCTATTGGTATCGTGCAAATATATGATTATTATCCATGGGCATGTTTCTAATGTTTATTAATGGATTATGTTATCTAATGGGCTAACCCCTTTATATTTTCACTATGTACATTCTCTACTTGTTTGTTGAGAACTTGTTGCAGGTATAAAGCTTTGGGTCGAAGTGCTTAAGGGTGGAACATCATTGAACGTTGGATTGAGGTAGGCCTCTTTCTTATCTTACACATTAGTTTATATAACATACAATGGAATTGAGTTGATTTCTATAGTCATACCTATCTGTTGTGGTTTACCCTTGGCCATACAGATTTTTTCCCTCGTAACAATAATAAAACCATTAAACCCTCAACCATTAATCTTGCACAATCCATTAAACTATTACACAAATAAACCTTAAACCATAAACTATTAATCATTATGACTAAGTGTGAATGAGTGAACTATTACCATTGCAATTAATCAAAAATCTATTTCCATTGCAACAATAAATCTATTGTGGAAAAATTACAGGGACTCATATATAGGACTGATAAATAAACAACTGATATATAAAAACAATTAATCTATTGGTTGAAAAAGTAATAAGACTGATATATAAAACAATTGACATATCAAAACAATTAATCTATTTTTATTTTAGAGAATATTCCGCTTCATCTATGCTTGCAATACGCGCAATTCTGCATTCCAAAACGTTTTATTTAAGAGAAAATGTATTCATGATATATGGATGTAAGAGCAACGTTTTTTCATTCCTGAAAACATTTTAATTAAGAGAAAATTCATTCATGATATGTGGATGTAAGAGCCACGTTTTTTCATTCCTAAATACGTTTTAATTAAGAGAAAATTCATTCATGATCTGTGGATGTAAGAGACACGTTTTTGCATTCCTGAAAATGTTTTAATTAAGAGAAAATTCATTCATGATATGAGGATGTAAGAGCCACATTTTTTCATTCCTAAAAATGTTTTAATTAAGAGAAAATTAATTCATGATCTGTGGATGTAAGAGCCACATTTTTGCATTCCTAAAAACATTTTAATTAAGAAAAAATTAATTCATGATCTATGGATGTAAGAGCCATGTTTTTGCATTCTTGAAAATGTTTTAATTAAAAGAAAAATCATTCATGATCTCTGGATGTAAGAGACATGTTTTTGCGTTCCTGAAAACGTTTTAATTAAGAGAAAAATGATTCATGATCTGTGGATGTAAGAGCCACATTTTTGCATTCTTCAAAATGTTTTAATTAAGAGAAAATTCATTCCTGATCTGTGGATGTAAGAGCCGTATTTTTTCATTCATGGAAACATTTTAATTAAGAGGAAATTCATTCATGATCTGTGGATGTAAGAGCCACATTTTTGCATTCCTGAAAATGGTTTAATTAAGAGAAAATTCACTCATGATCTGTGGATGTAAGAGCCACATTTTTACATTACTGAAAAAGTTTTAATTAATAGAAAATTCATTCATGACTTGTGGATGTAAGCACCATGTTTTTGCATCATTGAAAAATTTTTAATTAAGAGAAAATTCATTCATGAGCTATGGATGTAAGAGACACGTTTTTACATTCTTGGAAATGTTTTAATTAAGAGAAAATTCATTCATGATCTGTGGATGTAAGAGTCACGTTTTTGCATTCCTGAAAACGTTTTAGTTAAGAGAAAATTCATTCATAAGAGGGAACAAATATTAATCATTCAAAAATGAATCGATCAAAGACACAGAGATGCTCATTCACAAAAACGCAAGGATTAATCATCAAGAAGACGCAAAGATTTATCATTCAAGCGCAGAGATTTATCATAAGAGGAAAACAAAGAGATAAGTAAGGGATAGATAGCTCAGTAAAATTTATCCTTCACTTATTATCCATGCACAAGAAAGAATGAAATTTGAATCTATAGGTCTTTAAACACCGTAGTGACGACCATAGATTCGGCTCATGTCTGACTTCTCAAGCACGGACTAGTAACTTAAGGGATAAGGGATAGAAGATAAAAACACATTTTTTCTTCGTATTAATCAATAAAAAAAAACGTAGAGAAGTCAATGGAATCAAGGGTTGGGTTCACCATTGGAAATAAATTCAAAATACAATGAGTATAAGGCTAGGATGACTTTAAGTTCTTTGATCATAAAACATTGGGCTCATCAAGACAATTTGTTGAAGATAAAATGAAATCTCTGGATAGTGTTACATTGAATAAAACATAAACTTTAACATAGTATAAGTACATCAATAAAGGTACAGGAAAAATATTTAAACTACAATTCAATACAAATATAAACATGCATACCATAGCCAAATTCTAAGGCTCTGAAGTCGTTGTCTCACGGCTGCTCTGTCCAGCTCCTGCTTGCCAACTGTTATGACCTCATCGGTACCTCCCAACCAATGCTACGGGAACTATTCTTCCCCCTAAGCCCCTAGAGACACAAATGTGTCATGCAGACAATACCAGAGAATGCTAGCACTCAGCTCACCTTGAAAGGTCAATTTAACACTCGTTACCCGTGTTGGGTGTCCCAACTCCCACAAGAGAAAGTTCGGTCAAGGTAAAATTTCAGCAGTGTAACGTTACGCAAAAACATCCCATCCATACTCCTCCTCCTCCATCCATTTTATGGAGTTTTTAAGTATTTAGTTTCTCAAATTCTCATTAAATTCCTTTTTCATTAAATTTATTAGGAAAAACCTCCCCCGTACACATGTCGCTTGATCCCCTAGTTGGACCAGAAAATAAATTTTAAAAATTAGTTAAATATTCTTATTTCCCTCATCCACCTAAAAGAATTCTTAAAAATGCACATCGGTGTCCCAACATTCCCTTACAATTCTTGAATGACTTACACCTTACTTAATTCCTAGTTCAGTTCATATTTAGAAAGTTCCAAAGGCAAGATTCCTTACTAAGCTAGACATTCATCTTTTTCTTTACGTTTCCCCTTTTCTTTAAGTTTCCCTTTTTCTTTAAGTTTCCTATTTCTTTTAAGTTCCCCCTTTTTCCTTTTTAACTAAAACTCAATTTATAAAGTGTAGATAAAACAACTATTTACCATTTTTCCCTTTTAATTAAAAATTAATTTAGCTAGTGTAGATAAAACAACCATTTACCCTTTTCCCTTTTAATTAAAAATTAACTTAGCAAGTGTAGATAAAAACAACCATTGCCCCTTTTTAAAAATTTAATCCTCCATTATAATTTTGACTTAAAAAAGTGAGTTTGAATTTCTTACCCCCCTTCTTGTTACAGGTTTATTTATTATTTTTTTGACCGCATGTTCTACTTATACCTAGGTTTAAAGTTTACTAGGTTGGGCGACAATTTTTTTTTTCTTTTTATTAGGAAAATATTTTTAAACCTTACTTATCAATTCATTCATTTTAAGGCGGTATAGGTCCTAAGGAGGCATAGTTTTCTAGGCACTAAGTTTATTCACTTACTAGTTAAAATCATGATGTGCCCTTAAGGATGCATTACGTGATGCAAGGGTCCCACTTTCCTCTTTCAGTTTTCCTTGTGTGATGTGCTCTTCAAGACGCATTACATGCTCCAAGGGAGCCACTCAACTCTTTATTTTTTCCTTGTGCCACGTGCCCTTTAGGATGCACTACATTCTCCAAGGGTGTCACTCGCCTCTTAACTGACTTTGGTAGATGTCAAACCCCTGGAGTCAATACTCTACCAGGTGATCTTGTTGGATATTAAGGGCCTCTAAGGAATAAGGCCCCTGCTTTATTGTGTGCCCCTTAGAATCATTTTGAGTGTGTGTCATAGTCTTCCCTAACGACATTGTGGGTCTTCTTGAACTAGGTAATCGTTCACCTACAGTTGGAGCCATGGAGGGAGTGATAGTAGGCTATGGTAGGGTTGTTTCCACCTCTCTTTCAATGTCTCTGGTTGTCCAACATGACCCCTCTACACCACATGTGAGTTTGGTCAACAAGCTATCATCATCCTGCATCCATTAACGAATCATGTCAACAATAATAATCAATCATCATAACATCTAATCATATGTACATATGTCACATCAACAACATTCAAACCCCAATAGTCCACTCCTTGACTCGATCCAAAGTCCAAGGGGTTTCATCGATGCCTCTGYAGCCTCAATGTCCAAATTCCTGCACACTCAGGTGGACCTAGTCAATAGCACCTGTCTAAGTAAATATGACAAAATAACATATCATCAAATCCACAATGTCTCATAATAATAATCAAAACAACCAATAGTTTAATAACCTAGATCACTTGCACACAAGTGTCCTCAAAGAATAGGTTCACTCAGTGCGCAGAAGAGATGGATGTTACATACACCCCCTCTTGGTCTAAATTTCATCCTGAAATTTCACAGTATATAAGTTTCGAAATAAAGTGTATCACGGTATCAAAGTCTATCTATAAAACAAAAATGGAAACTGTTGTGTTAAGGTACTAACCCGCACATAGGTAGATCAATGTATTCGGATGTAATAAAGGTCAATATTAATAAGACCTTTCAATAAAATAGAATAAGGTGGATGTAAGAAGACCTAATAG
>JZKD02S2367448.1:325432-363597 GCA_000966675.3 Picea glauca | reverse complement strand
GTGTGGCTCCCCACACGTCCAACACCCCTTCTTCGGCCCAGTAGTCCTGGTGCCCGAAGTAGAAGATGACTGCCCACCGGCCTGAAACCCTGGTCTGTTCTGCTGAACAGGTCTACATGTCACCTCTTTATGTTTTATTTGTGTGATGTGCCCTTCAGGACGCACTACGTTCTCCAAAGGTGCCACTCGCCTCTTTATGCTTTCCTTGCGTGACGTGCCCTTCAAGACGCACTATGTGCTCCAAGGGTGGCACTCGCCTCTTGACTGACTTTGGTAGATGTCAAACCCCTGGAGTCAATACTCTTCCAGGTGATCTTGTGGGAGATCAAGAGCCTCTAAGGAATAAGGACCCTTCCTTATTGCGTGTCCCTTAGAATCATCGTAAGCGACTGTCACAGTCCTCCCTCACGACATTGTGGGTCTTCTCTAACTAGGTAATCATTAACCTACAGTTCAAGCCATGATGGGAGTGCTAGTAGGCTGTTGCAGGGCTACTGCCACACCTCTCCCTAAATGTCTTTGGTTTTCAAGTGTGACCCCTCTACTCCACATGTGAATCTGGTCAACAAGCTATCGTCATCTTGCATCCATTAATGAATCATGTCAACAACAATAATCAATCATCATAACATGTAATCATATGTGCATATGTCATATCAATATCATTCAAACCCCAATAGTCCACTCCCTAACTCAATCTAGAGTCCAAGGGGTTTCATCGATGTCGCTGCATCCTCAATTTCCAAAGTCCTCCACACTCATGAGGACCCAAACAATATCTCATTTCTAAGTAAATATGACAAAATAACATATCATCAAATCCACAATATCTTGTAATCATAATCAAAATGAACAATAGTATAATAACCCAGATCACTTACACACACGTTTCCTCAAATAATAGGTTATCTCAGTGCACGCAAGAGAAGGATGTTACACCCTTCTACTTGTGTATACCCTTTGCACACTAATATTTCTTTATTTCTTATAACTTGATCGTATTCGTTAAATTTATTTTTAAATATCTAATTGAACCTACCACATTTTTATTTTTTCACTTGCGACAAGTTTCCAGTTCTATTTTTTCTCTATTAGATCCTTCTCTTCATCCATGTCGTTGATCCAATATTCATATTTACTAGCATATATAAATTTTTTGGGTTCTATTAAGTATAGTAAGGCTTGTTCTGATTTGTACATTAGATTTATTCTTGTTTCAACTCTAGCACTTTTATTACCAAGGATTAGACTTTTTGGATGACCTCTTTGTACTTTCCTTGATGGTGTTTTTGTAACTTGTCTTGGTGACTCTTCTTATACATTTTCTTGTGATTATTCTTCATCATTTTCTTCTTCAAGTTGTGATTCTTCCTCTTGTATACCTGTAATTTCTTCATCATCATCATCTATTATTCTTTCATCAATTTGTGGTTGAACTTGAGATTTGGTCCCATTTGTTTTTAGATCATCCACTTTTACATTTTTAGTTTCCACAATCCTGTGTAGCCTTAGATTATTACATCTATAGGCCTTTTTGGTGGATGAGTAACCAAGAAATATGCTTTCATCGATTCTGGAATAATTTTTTCCTAGGTTATAATCATCTTTCTTTAGGTAGCACTTGCTCCCAAACACTTTGAAGTGTTTAACTGATGTTGGCCTTCCATACCATAACTCATATGGTGTTTTTTCATGGTTAACAATAGGTTGTCCTCTGTTAAGTATGTATATATATGTATACACTGCTTCTCTTCAATATATATCAGATAGCTTGGCTTCATTTAGCATATTTTTGGTTGCTTCTTGAACAATTCAATTTTTCCTTTCAATAACTCCATTTTGTTGAGAAGTCCTCAGAGAAGAAAAGTGTCTTTTGATTCCATGAGTTTCACAAAACGCATTGAATTTGTCGGAAGTAAATTCCCCTCCATTTTCTGACTTGAGAAACTTAATTTTCAGACTAGACTCATTTTCTTCCAGTTCTTTAAAAACTTTACATTTTTCAAAATATTTTTATTTCTCTTGAAGAAAGCACACCCAAGGAATTATAGTATAGTCATCAATGAAAAAAATAAAATAATATTCTTCTTATATACTTTTTGTTCTTTTTGAACCACATAGTTAAGTATGAACTAGTTCTAATGGTTTCGAGGTAGAATACTCTTTCATATTGAATCTTACTTTTCCCTGCTTCTCATGTTGGCAGTGCTTACAAACAAGATTTGAAGGTTTTATAATTTTTGGCATACCTCTCACATCTCCTTTGTTACTTACTTTTACCAAATTATCAAAATTTATATGTCCCATTCTTCTATGTCATAGCCAATTTTCATTTATTTGACTCATGCAACATTTTTCTTCTTTTTTTCTATTTAGGATATAAACATTGTTTGGTGTCCTTGTTGTAGTAGCTACTAATTTTCGAGTCTTGTTTTCTAATATCACATTTTTTAGAGTAAAAAATGATAATGTGTCCTTGATCACATGTTTGTCTTACACTAAGGAGACCAGGTTTTAATTTTTCAACTAATAGCACATTTTTTGCTTTAGTTCTGTCACTTCCTAGACTGATTGTCTTGTTACCAAGTATTTTGGCAGAGACATCATCTCCAAATATAACCTTTCCTTTATTTTTCTTTTCTAGACAAAGGAATTTGTTTTGATCTCCTATCATATGTTTTGAACACCCATTGTCGACATACCATTGACTTATTTTATCTTTGGCATACAATTCTTCCTTACATTCTGCTTCCTTTTATTTTTCTTTCCATATCTTCTTATGTTCTTCCTTCATAAATTTTGAAGTATTTGTCATAATGGTAGATTCTAATAATTTCCAATTACTAGATTTATGACCATAAATGTTACATTTGTAATATTTGATGTTGTAATCTAGTAGTGGATAAAATGAATTATAGTTTCTACTCCTTGGTTGATACTAGAATTTTTGTTCTGATGGCCATATCCTTAAACACTTTTGTGATAGTTATTTTTATAATCTTTACATTCAAATGTTTTGTGCCCAAAATTATGACAAGAAAAACAATATCCAAGAAAGATTTGTTGATACCTTTTGGGGGGAGTTATTCTTGGAGTAGTATTTCTTCTGTACTCATTTSTTTTTGGAGAGAGTGTAGATGTCTATTGAGTASAGTTKKTCTGTATCTRGTTMTTTTCTCTTTTGAAGGAGMTTTGAAGGGAATATGCATAAGTCTTSATATTTTTATCATTTTTTTGTATTCYRRATACYGAGCCTTTATTAGTTTCCTTGTGGTCATRACCCARTACAACCTTATTATGTGATGATCTTTGAATGWTAAGGATGTCATCCAAGATTTTTGAGCTACTTTCAAAWATTGAAAGGTCAATTCCTTTTTCAARTTTYCTTCTTAGAATAACTATTTCAAACACTAATGTTTCATAGTTTTGTTCCTTGTCATTAAGTCGTTTACTTAAGACTTCTTCAATTCTTTTAGCTTCTTGTAGTTGAGGTTTCAAATCAACAATGATTGGTTCTATTTTCTCGATTCTTTTTAAACTTCTTCTTCTCTTGATTTTTATTCTTCCTTATAATCTAAAAATTGTTATTTTAATGATTTGTTTTTCCTTCTACATCTTCTTAGTTCTTCGAGGGAACTAATGAGTTCTCCTTCGAGATAAAATTATGCTTCAAATTTTGGATTATCTCCATTTCCATAATTATTATCTTAAGTAGTGTCAGTTTGAGTTTTTATTCCCATAAATAGAACCTTTGTATTTTCATCTTTACTCATGCTAGATGAGCTATTGTCTTCTTTAGAATAAAATTTGTCTTTTTATTATAAAATTTCTATTTGTATTGGGATATACCCTTTTTATTTTCTTTCTAGTTGTAGGCTTCTTCATCATCATTATATTTTTCCTATTTTACCATAGTTGAAGCATTTAAGAGGTAACTTCCATTTGTATTTGTCATATCCTTTCTTAAGTTTATTAATGAATTTGTGTTCTTCCTCATTATATATGTCTCAGTTCCTTTCATTCGATACAAGTTCATGGTTTTTTGTTTCTTTTGAGACTTTGAAGGTTGTTTCACCTTTTGAAGGTTTTTCTTGTCCTGTTCTGATTTCATAGGCTATCATAATCCCATGTAGTTCATCCATTATGAGTTTTTAAATGTTCTCTCGATATTCCAAGGTAGATACTTTGGGATCATATCTCATTGGGAGTTATATTAGTACCTTTTGGACTATTATTTTTTCTTCCAATTCTTCTCCCAGTCCTCTGATTGTGTTGATAATTTCATCTAATCATAGAAGATACTCTACAATGTTTTTTCCTTCTTTCCTCTTCAAGATTTCAAACTATCCTCTGTACATCTGTATAATTCCTTTCTTGACTTTGGAATCTCCTTCATAGATAATTTTTAGTTTGTTACAAATATCTTTTGTTGATTTACAATGCATGACTTTGACAAATACATTATTTTCTAATCCAACCAGAATTTCTTTTACAACTCTTTAATTATCATTGCATAGTTTCTTTATAGTTGTGTATGAAGGAAGAGTTTTGGTAAATTCACAGATATCCAAATATCACATCCTAGTTCCATTAGGTAAATTCTCATTCTTATGCCCTAGGATGAGAATAGTGGATCTTTGTTTGAGGACATCCTTTCTTATTGAGCCATTGTGGTTTCTTAGAATCTTCCTTTCAGTCATTAGACTGTGATGAAGGAACTCACTTTGATACCAACTTTTGGAATAATTTTTAATACTGAGAGGGGGGGTGAATTGGTATTATCATTTTTCAACAATTTAAAACAACTTAAATATTAATTTTATCAAATAAGAAAAACCTATCAACACAAAGATACAATATCCAAAATTTAACGTGAAAAACCCAACTTGGAAATAATCACAACTATTCCTTTTATTTTTATTAAGGATTACATTTAATTCTTGAGATCCAACTCAAAATGAAACACCAATCCCATGTTTTACTAGCACCAACTAGAAGGAGGTTTTATCCCCCCACTAATACATATGGGGTCAAAATTTGACAAAATATTAGGACAATATGAGTTAAATTAATTGTACCGTCAGAAATTACTACTCTTTCAATCATCTTTTTTCCGTGCTCCCTAAATTTCATCATATGTCCAATGAACCTTATCCCTACATAGCTATAACAACATCTGAGAGCCATATTTCAATAAAAGTTACACTTATCGTTAGGAAGGTATGTTTGTCGCTCTAACGATGAAAATTTGATATTTCATCCATATATAAACAAGAGTTTAAACATGTGTTTTTCTAGTGACCACAATGCAAAATTTCATCCATATACCGACTAAAATGCACATGTTTTTCGATATACAAAAGTAATAACACTTTGACTAGTCATATTTTTTGTGCTCAAAGATCATCAGAAGTTTGAACACCCATCTATATCCTGATGACATGTTTTCATCATGTTGTGGAGATTAGAGTTAAAATGTTTGATGATCTGGTGCCCGACATACATCATGTCAACATATATGCATCCAAATAGGATACAACATGTGGAAAGTGAAGTAGCATCCTCGTCATATCATATTGGGGAAAGGTGTTGAAATGTATTAAGGAGGAACGTCGATGATCCGATGTCAATATCCCGAAGTGGATCCAACTGCTTGTTTGGAAGCTTAATCAAATATTGAGGGTATGGATATACCCATTGGGAGTCTCCATCAATAGTCATTTGAAATTCCTTAATGGTCATTGACTTAGTTATGTTTGAATCAGTTGACTATAGTCGGACGTGAAATGAAAGTTAGGGATTTTGACAATTTAGTGGTAGTTGCAACATCTATAAAATATTAATCATCTGTTCATTATTCAACACATGTAACTGTCTCTTTTCTATGGCCTATTCCATGTTTCATGTTGAATTATTGATTTATACAACTTGTATTTTGGACGTACTCTGAAGGTTAAATTAGAAATTCTTAATATCTCTTTGTCTCATTTTAAATACTCGTGACATAACTCACCAACTAATTTTTGTGGGGACAAAAGTTTATTTCTCTAGGAAATAAGTATGAACATGTATATTTAATTAATTATATTGGCCTAGTTCTCTTTTATAATTGTTTAATGATTTACTTACTTTCTTATAGTGAACCTTTGAAGCTTATGTGGTAAAAATGTATATATCTATATGGTAATTAATTTTGATCTCTTCAGTAATTTTTGACTAGCAATATTATAAACATTTAGTATATCAATGACAACAATGACTTACTTAACTCCAGACGTACAAATGGGGTCAATATTCAATGACATTAGTATTGTAAGAAAAAATTGGTATATTGTACTAATATTGCATCTACGATGGTTTTTCTTGTAATAAGAAATCCCAATGCCAAATAATAATAACAACATTATGAATCATGAAGAAAATGAAAGGACGATTGATAGGTTAAAGGTGGTAGTGGAGTCAAGGAAAAATGTTAAACTTGAATTCCCTTGTTATAAATGTAGGGTCTTTAACAAAAGAATAATTTTATTTAAAACAATTAAGACACATTGTTCAAACTATGGGCACGTTGAAGGGGGGTTCTCATATCATCCCATGCTTTTTTATTCAATATTATTATATATTGTACTCTTTGTATTGACTTTAGTATTTATAATTTTTTATTTTTTTTAATATTTGTTATATACTCTAATTTTATTTATTAATTTTTATAATTATAATGGTAAATCTTCCTAGGTGTTTGTCGCTAGAGGAATATGCAGTGCCTAGTAGTAGTAGAAATGTTGTTGTATAGGTTGAGGAAGATGTTTGTATGGATATTTAAGGTCATAATGATCAATTTAATTCTATGGAATTAGAATATGACACAAATAATACTATTCATCTAGATGATGGGACAAATAGATTGATCTGAGACATCTTTGCTCCTATTGACGAGGATGAAACATTTGATGATATTCATGATATACCTTTGCTAGAGAAAGCACAACAACCCCTTTATGAATGCTCAAGAACAAATTTTATCTCAGCTATAATGTTGTTGGTGAACTTGAAGGTATTGAATGGTTTTCCAAACACTTGTCTCACATAGATCTTAAGGTATGTAATGATATATTTTGTCACATCTCCGTAAAGGTCAAAATTCATTTTCTCTTTTTTTAGTTTCAGTTAATGTGAAATATATTATGGATGTGATATTTTTTATTACTATTATTTACATTAACTAGTTATTTTCTATGTTGTAGATTGTAAGGTGAATTTTTCTTACCACCGTCAAATAATTTACCTTGCACATATCGATAGTTATCTGCCATTGTTAAAGACATTGGAATGGAGTAGAAGGATATTGATGCATGCCCTAATGATCATATTATATATTATGGACAATATGCATCGAAAATGAAATGCCCGTAATGTCAAATCAGTAGATAATTAATTGATCAAGTAATAAAAAAGGTGCCTCAGAAGGTTCTTCATCATATTCTGATAATTCCACGTTTGCAAATAATGTTCAGGTGTGAAATCATAGCATAGTTTATGGATTACCATGAATGAAATGGAAGTGAAGATGGTGTTCTTTGAATTCCTATAGATGCTTCTACATTTAGGTACATGGAAGAAAAATGGCCAATTCTTAAATAAGAACCTCGTAATGTTAGGCTTTCATTTGTAGTCGATGGTGACAATCGATTTGATAAGATCAAGTCTATTTACTCAGTGTCGCCTATTTTTTCATAAATAATAACCTTCCTCCTTGGATGTCAATAAAGAGGGAGCACACAATGTTGGCAATGATTGTTCTATGTAGTTTTTTACAATATTTGTTTGAACGTAGCACCATTTCATTTGTACTCTTATTCGTTATTATTCCATTATTTCTTATACAGAAACAAGGTATTAATCATGTGTACTTTCAACTAATTAGGTAAGTACCAAGTTAATGATATGAATGTATATATTGAGCCTCTTGTCGACGAATTACTAAATTTATGGGCTGGAAGCACTATGTCTGACATCTCTAGACCAATTGGGAAAAAGAAATTTCAAATCTATGGAATACTTACATCGACAATTCACGATGCCCTAGGGATAACACATTTTTGTGGTATGTAACGTCACACTACTGCACTTTAATAGTAAATAATTTTATGAAAATATTATGCATGTTTCTAATATCAATTCCTTGTTATATAACTAATATTACATGTGACATTATTAATACGTATCTTGCAGGTCTTCAAACAAAGGTTAAATTTGCATGTCCATTTTGTGGTTCTTGGACGAAATCTCTCCATTCAATAATTTTAAGAAAGGATTTTTTTTATTAGTATAGGAAGTTCCTACCTAAGAACCATAGGTATTGGACTACCGAAAAAAAAATTCAATGGGAAAGAAGAGACTACAATAAAACTACAAAGAATGACACCTTACTTATGGAAGTTGGCATATAATAGAAATCATCAAGGTAAGAAATTCTACTATGTATCACACAAAATGTACTGCAATTTTTATTTGTATTGAATTATGTTCACCATATCTAATAATTATTATTTTATAATTAATTCATTTATGTTTCATAGAGGTCCTCAAGGCATTGATGGGCAACTTCCACTAAGAATGAAAAATTACCCCATACAATTCAATAGATTTCCCTACTATGAGAACCTACAAATAGGTCATTTGTTTGATACAATGGATATTAGGAAGAATGTAACTAAAACATTGTGGACAATCTTAGATGGAAGGGATGACAAAGAAAAAAATTTCAAAATTTGTAGTGACATTCAGGAAGCCAACCATGCAATGCATGATTTGATTGATTCAAATAGAAATTTTGGAGACCGAAATAATGTTCCATGGTTATTTACATAGAAGGAAAGTAATGTTGAAAAAGAGGTGATTTGGAAAATCAAATTTCCCACGGGATTCTCTTCAAACATAAAGAATATCTTAACGAATAAAGGTGACTTTGGTAGGGTAAAAACTCATGACTGACATACCTTCATTAAGGTAATTATTTTGGTAAGTAGATTTATGTTTTGGTAATAATTATTTTTAGTATTTTGATATTTTTTTTCTTTTCAAAAAAATAATGATTCCCTCCCTAACAACTTTGACAAAAATGTAGGACAAATTATATATGATCTTGGAAAACACACGAGGTAAGAAAAATATTTTTCGTAGAACTTGTCGTCGTGTAATGTTTTACTTTAATTAATGTATATAATTTGTTTTTGAAATATATGATTTGTTTGTATAATCATGTGTAGGTGGTTGTGACATAAAGAAATCTGTAAAGAAGATATAAAATATTGGAGGAGATAAATTCCTCAGATAATGTGTGAAATGCATGAGCATCTACGTCTGACATTTTTCAATGCTCAAGAACACTACCGCATACACCAAGTTGAGGAGATTGAAATGTGTGGAATTGTACACACAAGGTCAATGTGGACGGTGGAGAGGAACTTGAAGTCATTGAAGGATTTTGTTGTAAAAAGAGAATGTCCTGAGGGTTATATGGTGGATGGATATACGATATATCAATCTTTGGTGTAAATTAGTCGGTATCCTCCTAAATTAGCATTAGGAATGAAGGTGCCTCACATTTGAGATGTCAACTCCACCAACAAATTTGAAGCGGAGGTATTGGTCATGAAAGGTACAATGGGGAAAGTGAAAGGTAATTATCAGATGGTAGATGAGATTTATAGTAATTTGCATTATTATTATTTTTCTTTATTGTACTTATTAATTAAATTTTATTCTTCCATCAATTATTAATCTTTATTATTGTTAATAATCTCTATTCTTTTTTCATACAGTTGGTCGAGAGTGGGATGCAATACATTTATTCATTTCAAACAATCTTGATTGGATGAATTTATGAATAGATCGATGTAATATACAATGTAATGGTAGGTTATCATGGGAAGGGATGGATACATTGCTTAAAGAATATCATCATAATCAAGATACTTATTTTACTCAGAGGGAAATCAATTTAGCAAATGGTTTAAAAGATAAATAGATAAGAATATATATAATTCGCCCACATCATGTTTTAGTTATTTGAAGTTATATAAATCTAGTTCATGGTATATTTTGTTTTATAAATTTTTACTAAGTACTCTAAATATGTTTGTTCATTGACAATGCATTTTTTATGTGTCAGGCATATTGAAGTTGAAACACTAGAAGGCTATGTGGTGTAATTGCCAAACATTTTGCATCCAAACTTTGGATGATAAGAAGAAAACTCTTGATAGTGAGATAATTGCAGTCTTTCAAGACACTAATGTTTCCTCTAGAAGTGATAGGAATCCAACTATATATGAAAATATATATTATGGGTATTTGAATGATATAATCGAGTGTGACTTTACTTCCTTGAAGTTAGTTATATTCCATGTCGAATGGTATAGGTTATAGATAAATGAACATGATCCCAAAATAACTATTATTTATCATTTCCATGGATTTACCATGGTTAATAGAAGGACATTTGAGTCCGGTAAAAAAACTTATGTTCTTCCAAGAAAATGGGAATAGATATTTTATTCATAGGTTCGAGTTAAAGTAGGTTGGTCATACATTGTTAGATATAATCCAAGAGGAAGGATTGTAAATTATAATGTACTATAGGAAGATGATATTGAAGAATAAGAAGAAGTTGCATAGGAGTATGTGTAGATGTAATGTGAGACAAAGAAGTCGAATAATTTCAACTAGATGTAGATGACAATTATTTTCTCGATGATGATATTGATGATGATATTATGATAAAAAATGACATTGATGACGATGTTGATGTGTCCAATTCTTTCAACATCGATTATGAACCTGATGATACATATGTAGAGTTGGATGAAGAAGAATATCAATGATATCATCATCATCATCATCACCATAACCATTGTCGTTGTTGTCATTTCCATCAACATAATCAAAATTTATCTTCTTTGTCATCATCTTTGTGGTTGTCATCATCATTGACATATTCATTGTCATCATCATCATCATTTCCATCACCATCATCTTCCATTATCATAATGTTTCTCATCCTCATTGTTAGTGTCATTGCATCATTGTCATTGTCATCATCATTGTTATTTCCTTCATCATCGTCTTTCATTGTAGTAATCATGATCATCATCATCAAGGTCATCATCATCCCCCATTGTCATTGTCATTGTTATGATCATCATTTTCATCGTCATGATCATCATCATCATCGAAATTAACCCTGTAACATCGACCAACGTTAATGGTCATGTTGACTACTCCTCCAGGTAAAAAAGATAGTCTTGATATTTGTATTAACAAAACACTGCACATATGAACATTAATAACTTATAGTCATGTCCTTCTAACACTTTTTCTTTTGGTAGTGGATGCCCCTATAATGCAACATCATCCACTGGTACGTAGTACTACTATAAGTAGTACAATGGTGGAGATGATGCATAGTCATGGGTCATGACCATAAGAGGGTCCAACAACTAAACGGGATAAAGACCAATGTATGTATGATTATTTACTAAATACTTTTATGAAAACTAAGAAACATAAATTAAAGAAGTGATTGTAAATATTTTTAGGAAAAATATTATTTATAGTATAAATTATTAGTTGTGCAGTTTTTGTTTAAATTAATATGAGTTATTGGGTATGGAGAATTAAGAGTGGTGCAAGGTGGGGGAGGGGCCAAATGAGATTCTACCTTTATATGTCTGGCCTTGTTTAGTACAGAATAAATTATTCTCTAAACCAAGAGGATCTCATTAAGGTATTCCTATTATTCACTTAATGATATTGTTTTTAGAGATTACTAAATGTAAGTATTTTAGGTGGCATTGTCAACAATATCATGAACAATATTGTCATCATCATTGTCATCATTTTAGTTGTCATTGTCATCATCAAAATTGGAAATGCCATCATCATTTTACTACATTGTCATTATCATCATCATCATCATCATATTTTCATCATCATTGCCATCATCATTTACATTTTCATTGCAATCATGACCATTTTCATTGGCATAGTGATCATGAACGTCAAAATTTCCATATCTTTCATTGTCTTCCATTTTCATCATCATCATGAATGTCATCATTTCCATATTTTCCATTGCCTTCCATTTTTGTCATGGCCATGATCATCTTCATCTTCATTGTTATCAATATTGTCATCGACATTGTCATCATCATTACTATTGTCATCGTCATTTTCACCGTTTTCATGATTGTCACTATCATCATCAAGATCTTCGATGCCATCATCATTTCTTTCTTGCATTTTCACTGTCATCATTGTGATCATCACCATATTTTTCATCATCAACATGATCATTGTCATTGTCATTTTCATTTTCATTTTCATCAACATCATTAGTGTCAATGTCATCATCATCATGATGATCATTGTCATCATCACCATTTTAGTTATCATTGTCGATGATGACATCCCTAATCATTGTAACCACTTTACATCATATCAATATGATCGTTTATATCGTGACCAACTCACTAACCTACAAAACCATATTAGCCTAAGAACTTATATATATAACATCTAATCCCTAACGTTGGTAACTCCTAAGTCCATTAACCCCTTACACCTAGTTAACCCCCAAAATTTTTAACACCTAAACCTTTACCCATAAACCCTATAATCACAACAACCTTAATATAAATTGTATTATATATAAAACCTTAATATATATTGTATTATATATATAACTTTATTATAAATTGTATTCTATATTTTTTATATAGTAAAATTTATATTATAAAATAGAAGTTGTATAATATATTTTTTATATTATATGGAGTTTTAATAATACATATTTTATAAAACCTATCAAAATTGAAAACCTGTATCAAGTTGAAAAACCAAAGAAAACAACAAAAAAAACCCTAATAGGATCAATACCTCGACATCGAATCATTTTGATCAGACCCACCTAACTCTGACTACAAGATCCAAAACAAGAGACACGATGAGATAGAGAGCGATAAAGAGTGACAGAGGATCGACAATGAGACACATGAGTGACATGGGAGACCCTAGCTTGAGCCACAGAGGAGATCCCACACTAGAAATGTTGGAAACACCGATCACACTGAGAGGGGGGGTGAATCCGTGTAGGGTTGTTTTTCTTTTCCTTCAAAAAAAATTCCTTAGTTAGCAATCACAATTCACTCATCACTTGTTACTATCAATTTATAACTAGTTGTATGTAAACATATATCAACAACAGAGATCATCAATAATCCATCACCATAAATAAAACAAATAACACAAGATGTATGTGCAATTTTTATTTTTATTTTGGACTACAATCGTTGGGGTTTTATCAGCAACAATTGAATAGAGTATCAACTCTACAATATTACTAGCTCTCAATGTAAGACTCATCTTACACAACTCACCACCAAATGAGAAGAGGATTCAATCCTCAATAGATAACCATCTATCAACTGCTACGTGACATGTTAGTATTGAAGCATACTTATGCATGCACCCTACCAATAGTGCAGCCCGCATATGTACGCGACCTATCTGTACTGTTTCCTGGGTATGCCTCCTGAAGAACTAAGGTTTTCTCTCTCCATGAAAACTCATATCTTCTGCAGCCTCTTTCATGTCCACTTATTCCTTTCATTTTCCAATCTATACCATAACCAATCACAACACATCTATGTTTCCCAACAACTTACTCATGCTCCTCAACCATACAATACTTATGTATAAGTAATCAATATATTATGGAAACCATATCAGTACTGAAACATAAGATTGTTGCTCATTCAGTCAATCAACTAAAATAAACCATATCACAACAACCATACCAATAATGTTTCAAGTATTCGCCACACAATAAGAAAAAGTATCCATCAAGACAACTATGCAACCATACCAAAAGCTTCTATGACAGATGTGAACCCATAGAATGTTGATTTGGAATTTTCTTCATACTTTAGGAACTTGGCACCAACTCTCACTCAAGTATCCATGACTCTCTCCAACTGTACAGGCTTTGATCTCCTTCAGCCCACATGTGTACTCGTCCTTCCTCATTGCACCCCATGTATGTAAGCACTTTGTCTCACTACAGTCCATGTACTCCTTCAAAAACTAGGGTTTATGAACTTCCAAAACTTTTTCCGTCGATATCTGAGACTTATGGAAATTTTGATGCGTCCATGAGTACTCGTATTGAATCTTTCACCCAGTATAGATCTTCAATATGCTCAAGAAATATGATTAGACAAGAGACCCTTTCTCTCCTATTTATACTCTCCAAGTAGCTTCCTTTAGAATCATCCACTTAGCCACTTTGTCCATATATCCACTTTTTCCACATAACCAACTTTGTCCACTTAGCCACTTTGTCCACATTTCCATTTGTCCACTTAATGCACTTTCCTTATTTTAGGGTTAACCCACTTATAACCACTTTCTATAATTAGTAAGTTGTCAATTAAATTTATTATTTAAATAATTCTTTTTCATTCCCTTTGAATTCATCACTTCACTTTATTATTTAAATAGTCTTTTATTTGCAAACACTTTGACTACTTTGACCTTTTGGGGCTTCTAGATTGCTTGTGAGGGTTCTCCAACTTCACATGGCCATAACTCTCTAACCGTGAGGAGTTATGTGACATTCCACATACCACCAGAAATGGAATGACAAACACTATCCATCTAGGATAGGTTCACTAAAAAATTCACTGATCGTGATCTCATTATTCCACAATTAATCTTGGCTTATCTAACCATACTTCTAGGATGACTCAGCTGCAAAGTGTCTTCCCGTGAGGGATTTCTCCATAAGGGGACCACTTTGGATTTCATCCATTTTTACTTCCTAACAACCATGACAAGACAATAATGAGTCATCTTTACATCAATCCAACTGTAATAACCCATGACAACACATCTCTACGGCATTGTCCCTTTTTCATCTATTCCATGCATGAACACATGATCCAACGATCAATACATTAATGCATCAATCCATCTATACATCATAATGAAAACACATTGATCCATATTAATCTAAGAATCAATCCATCTATGCATCATATATCAATGAAAACACATTGATCCATCTTCATGTATGCATCCTATACCAATGGAAACACATTGATCCAGCTTGATCTATGCATGAAATCATACAACTATGACTCCACTTGACATCAATGACACTACATGATCCATCAATCACTACATCATACAACTATGACTCCACTTGACATCAATGACAACATGATGCAACAGTCTCCCCCTTTGGCATTGATGTCGATACCAACATTGATGTCAACACCAATCATTGATGAAAACATGTATACATGGCATTTCTCTTCATCAATGGTCATCTCAATCACATCAATGTTACTATCTCTCCCCCTTTGACATCAATGGCAAAGGGTAGTTCTCTTCTTGGGGTTGCTCCCCCTATCTGAACTCTCCTTGGGGATGATCCCCTTGTCTGGATGTCTTTGATATTCCTCTAAATAATATCTCCCCTTTTGAACAAGGGATATCACTCTATTGTAATTTTGAAGACATATCTCTCATGCTCCGCCTATGACCATCGCTCCCCCTGGAACCATGCCTCTGTGCTCTTTCTCCAAGAATTTACCTTTTCATCTAATAAATCTCTCCTCCTAGAATCATGGGAATAAGAATGAATACCCATGTGGGTATGTCTCCCCCTATCCTCTATGCACTATGAACAATATGCTACCACTACAATATGCTTATGTTGCAAACACTATTGCTCAACCAGAACATAGGTCAACTACTCAAGAATGATTTGTTCTTTCTATGACGATCCTTGGACCTGTACAGGCATCAACCACATTCCATAACATACATGAATCAATAGAGAATCATGAAAAAAACATCAACCATGTATATCATATGCCATATTGTGTGCCAACCATGCACAACACCCATGTACATCAACCATGTACATCAATACCATACAATATGCCATAAGATATCATCAATGGATTGTATCAACCATATGCTAAGAACATGTGACAATTGTGTACCAACCAAATGCCTCTATCAACATGTCAACCATGTGCCTCAAACAAGTGTCATATCACTCATGACATGCTTCTACCATGAACCAAGTGCCAAAACCATGTATCTCAAACATCAATATATCAATCAAGCATCATAACAAGTGTCTCAACTATATAATCCCATACATCATGTACCAAAGTATATTCTAAACAAGTAATACCAATGATGTACTTTAGACAAGTACAAACATATACCATCTATGAGTGCATCAACATTGCACTAAGCATGTATCATCACCTGTACCAAGAAAGTTCATCAACCATACACCAAATATAGATCAAGCTATAACTTATCAATGATGTACAACATAACCACCTCATCAACTCACCAATTTCATGTCCCAATATGTATCTCAACCACATTCCAAATGCATGCACCAAGACATCCAACAAATATGCTTCTAACAATACATCATCAATGGAACTCACATATGTACCAGCCATGTATCATAACATATATGCATCAAAAAACATTCACCACATCAAGTAATAAGCATATAATAGTACCTATAGACATGTACTAAGAGTGTCCCTTAATATATCAATGACATCTCTAGCTAGAATCATCATGATATATCTCATAACCAAAGTTCCCTAACTTCACTATTATAACCAATATTTTGCATTAGGAGAAAAATATCTCAATCCACACTCTAGGGTTAGTACCATGCATCCAAGATAGACTTTCAACACTCAAACATATGTCATCACCATACATACATCAAATACACATGCCAACATATAATCATGAAAACTTGCAACAAACCATGTCAGAACCTACAAAATAGAGTTATACCATCACACCAAGTGACAACTAATTTTCAAAGCCTAATTCCCAAGGCTTTCACCATGGGTACACGGTTTTCTATATAGACATATTTCATAGGTATGCGACTGTTATCATTGTAACATGTGTATGCCTCAGAATAATTCAAGATTGAGCTTGCCTTAGGGATGCCATTCTATTCTGATTGTTCATTCTTCTTCACCCACTTCTGAAGGTGTCCCAATTTCTCATAACTTGAGCTTTGAGCTTCCATATTTCAAACATTTTATTCTTTTCTAGCATCATGTGTTCTTCTAGTCATATTATATGAAACACTCCTCATGTATTGTCTTCTTGTGTTCCAACGATCCTGGGATTTGTGGCCAAATCTGACACAATTGTAGCATCTCATGGTGTGACAATGAGAAGCAATGTGTCCCACTTGATTACATATCCAACACATTAGGGTGTTATGAAACTCTCCATTATCTTTCCTTGCATAATGTCTTCAATCCAATTCTTTGTGACCAAATTCATTACATGAATAACAGTGACCATGAAAAACATTTTCCTACCTTTTCTTTGTTGTCCATCTTGAAGGTGTCTCTCTTTTAAATTTGATTTGAGGTGTAAAGAAAGCTTCTTGATTTATTCCTTGCTTTGTTCCTTTGAAAGTTTCCTTGCCTTGTTTAGATGGTTGACTTGCAACATTACTTCCATCTTTTGATAATCAAGGACTTATGTCATGCTTCTTTGAGGTGCCTGCTTCAAAATGTGTAGCTTCTTTGTTGTATCCAAGACCTAATTTATCATTTGGTGATATTTGACTATCCAATATTCCATTCAAGATTGTTGAGCTATTCAAGAATTTGTTTGACTTCTCTACTTTATTTCTAAGATCAACAACTTCAGCTTCCAACTTATGACATGACTCTTCCTTTTCATTTACTTGATCCTTTAATAGTTCCTCTACCCTTTTGGCTTCTTCAATTTGTATCTTGAGATTGACATTAACTTCAAGACTTTTTCTAATCTCATCATCTATCTTCTTATTTTCTTCTATTTCATTCTTTAGTCTTTTGATCTCTTCTTATTTTTCTTCTAATTGAGTATTTTTACTTTCTTCTTATTCTTCGAGGATTTTCTTTAATGCCATGGTATATCTTGAATACTTTTCTAGGACATCATTGGATTTTTCAATATAGACAAAAGAAATTGAGTAATGTCCTATATCATTGCTAACATCTTCTAACTTAGATAAAACTTTAACTTTAAGTTCCAACAAATATTCCTGCTCAACTATAGGATAACTGTCATTTGATTCTACACAAACTTCTTCTATGTTTTCTTCTTCACTTGTAGAGAAACACTCAACATCATCACACTTAGAATTATTGTAATCTAGATATTCTCTACCTTTATTGTTCTTGATGGAAATGTATTTAGTGTATTCATTTTTTGCTTGGTATGTCTTCTCTAGCTTTAGCCATAGATCCTTGGCATAAGTGCATTACACCATGCTTTGTTTGAGAAAACTTGAGATTCCATTGAAAATGGTCTTGAGAGCCAATGCATAATTATTCTTTTCCTCCTTCTGAGCTGCAAACTTTGACTTACTCTTCAATGGAACTGATCCACCAATAGTTTCTTTCCAAACACCTCCTCATTTTGCTTTCAAATACCCTTTCATTTCTATTCTCCATGTTGAATAATTTTTCTCATCAAGGATTGGAACTTCATCATCCATTTGTGTGTCCATGGATATCCTCCAATCTTGTTAACTCTTATAGTGAAGGCTGACTTTGATACCAATTTGTGGACAGATCGATCACACTGAGAGGGGGGGTGAATCAGTGTAGGGCTTTTTTTTCTTTATTTCAAAAAACATCCTTAGTTAGCAATCACAATTCTCTCATCACTTGTTACTCTCAATCTATAACCAGTTGTGCGTAAACATATATCAACAAAAGAGATCATCAATAAGCCATCACCACAAAGAGCACAAGATGTATGTAAAAAATTTCTTTTTATTATGGACTACAATCCTTGGGGTTTTATGAGAAACAACAGAATAATGTATCAACTCCACAAGAGCACCAACTCTCAATGCAAGACTCAACTTAAATAAATAAATAGGAACTAAGAAGAGGATTCAATCCTCAACAGATACCAATCTGTCATCAGGTACATGACCTGTTAGTAGTGCAACACACGTATGTACATGCCCTACCAATAGTGCATCTCTGTATGTATGTGGAATATCTGTATTGTATCCTACGTATGCCTCCTGAAGAACTAGGGTTTCCTCTGTCCATGAAAACTCACATATTTTATATCCTTTGTCACATCCACTTCTGCATTTCAATGTCCAATATGTACCATAACCAATCACAACACATCTATGCTGCCCAACAACTTACTCATGCTCTCCAACCATATAATACTTATGTATAAGTAACCAGTATAATATGCAACCATATCAGTACTAAAACATACGAGTGTTTCTCATTCAATCAATCAACCAACATAAACCATATGACAACAGCCATACCAAGAATTCCTCAAGTATTTGTTCGATTACTGAGGGGGGTGGGGGGGTGAATTAGTAATAGAGCAATCTAATCCTTTTTCACCAAAAATTAAAGTGTTATATCAATGTAGAATTATCATCTAATAGTTACAGAGTAAATAAACAATAAACAAATGAGAAATCACACACATACACAATACACCTGTGTTTTTATCTGGAAACCCAAAGCGAGAGAAAACCATGGAATGATTTTTCTTGTATGTCTTGAAGAATTACATTCATTGGAAGCACCAAATTCCTTTGTTTTCTATATGCAAATAGAAGGAGGCTCCAAAACCCTAGTTATTTAGGCTACTACTGGAGGGAAGATCAAACTCCCTAATTATTTGGCTACAACCAAAAGGAGGCTACAACCCCCTATGTTCTTCGGCTACAAACAGAAGGTGGATACAACCACTTGTCCTTGCCTCATCCAACCGCCCTGAAATATAAATGCCAAATGTAGACAACCTGTCACTGTCACTAAATCAACTACTACCACTGTCAACCTGTCATTGTCAACCTATACCAATAACCTATAACAACCTGTACCATTCAACCTGCACCAAAAACTTATACCAATAATCTGAACCAACATGTACCATGCATCAACTGCACATCAATTGTACATCAACTATAACTCATCAAGATGTACCATCATCATCAAATATACACCTCATGTATGTGCAAACTCATCAACTACTTGTCTCAACCATGTACCCAACATGTACCTCAACCATATACCAAAGACATACACCAATATAACCATAAAAAATTCATCACCCTATCCATAAACCAAATACCATAAACCCTTAAATCAAAGCATGTGCCACAACCTCACTGTTATGTAGCCTCAAGCTAAACCAAAAACTTCATAAACACATTACAACCAAAATACCAATAGCCATATGCCAAATACCAACAACAAAATACCAACTGTATCCCTCAACAAATCTGATATATGCAACAATATTGAACATCCAATACCATCTCAAGAGATAAACCCTAGATCAAAAAACATATCTCAAACAAGATGCATCATATCTCTCATAAATAGACCCCAACCATATTGTTGCCACGATTTTGCTACCACACTTTTCCTGTCGTGATTTTTTTGCCTCACTTTTTCTGCTGCAATTTTTCTGTAGCAATTTTTCTGTCGCACTTTTTCTACAACGATTTTTCTAACGCAATTTTTCTAACGTGATTTTTCTGTCGCAATTTTTTTGTCGCACTTTTTCTTCCGTAGTGTTTATGCCGCACTTTTTATACCATGATTTTTTTGTCGCACTTTTCTGCCGCAATGTTTTTGCAGAGATTTTTCTATCTCACTTTTTTCTGCCGCACTTTTCTTGCCATACTTTTTCTACTACTCTTTTTCTGCCGCACTTTTCCTGTCGTACTTTTGTGCTGCAATTTTTCTCTATCAATAATACCTTCCCAAATAACCTTTCACAAAAATAGATATTCAATGATATTCAAGTGTGATTAAAATGAAAGAGCCTTGCCTTTTATTTATACTTTCATGTAGCATCTCAATTTCCTTATTTTATGGATTTCTCCATTAACTTTATTATTTAAACAATTTCTTTTGCAAACACTTCGACTTTTTTGGGCTTCTAGATGACTCATGAGGGTTCTCCCACTTCACATGGCCATAAATCACTAACCATGAAGAATTATGTGATGTTTCGCATTCTATCAGAAATGTCATGACAAGCACTATCCATCTAGGATAGTTTCACTGAAAAATTCATTGACCTTCATCTCATTATTCCACAATTAAGCATGGGTTCTCTAACCATACTTCTAAGATAAATCAGTTGACAAAGTGTCTTCCCGTGAGTTTTTTCACAATAAGGGGACCACTTTGGAGCTCATTCATGTGTACTTATTATCAACCATGATAATACAATAATGAGTCCTCTTTACATCAAACAAACTTGGGTCCATTAACCAAAACTTTGTGTTACCATAATTTTCAACTGAACATTCTTTAAGTGTTGACATCAATGAATACCAACCTTAATCAACAATCTCCCCCTTTGGGATTGATGGAAACACTCTGATGAAATATTGAAATCATGTCATAAAATAATAAATTCATATCACTCATGCTCTCCCTGGAAGCATGCCTCTCTTATCTGCATCTCTGTGACCTTTTCTCCCCCTAGAATCATGCCTCTTTCCTCTGCATCTGATAAATATCTCCCCCTTTGCAATCAATGGCAAAGGTATCTATCCATCTAGGGTTTCTCCCCCTAACTAAACTATCATCTTTATGGTGTTTCCTTGTGTACATCTAAGACATATAAGATAAGCATTCAAAAGCATTCATTTTGGAGTAGAAATAACTCTGAGTCTCTGGCGAAGATACTCAAATTCTTCCCATGGAAGTGGTTTTGTAAAGATGACTGCCACTTGTTCTTTTGTGCCCACATACTCAACTCTGGTGTTCTTTTCTGTAACTTGTTCCCATAGAAAGTGATACTTGATTGGAATGTTCTTCGTCTTGGAGTGAATCATCGGGTTTTTTGAGCTACTAATGGCGCTTATATTATCACAATAGATTGGAATGGGATCATCATGCTCAACCTGTATATCTGTCATATTTTTTCTCATCCAAAGAACTTGTGTACAACATGTTTTTGTTGCAATATACTCTGCCCCGGTTGTAGATAAAGATATCGATGATTGTTTATTTCTTATCCATGATACTAAACACTCACCCAAGTAGAACGTTTCTCCACTGGTGCTTCGTCAGTCATAAATAAAACCAGCCCAATCTACATATGTGTAGGCAATAAGTGTTGGAATAGGGGGAGACCTAGGGTTCAACGCTACAACAATGCACCAACAAAACACTAACTACCGGCCCTTTCGGGAACACCTGTCAAGCAGATGAAGTCTCACCCGAGGTAGAGGCAGGGGTGGTTGCATGAATCCAGTGTCTCAAACCTTAGTTGGGACATAGATTTGTGATTACTAAACCTTAACATATCACTTAGCAGTTACAGTTCATTAATATTCAGCCTTAGTTTGCAGCACAACTAAACCCTAAAAACATATCAGCGTAGTATTTGTATAGATCCAATAGATTCAAGTAATAATCATATCAACATAAATCAGATGTAGAATTCATTCACATTATTCAGTACTAAGATACCATACTAGATCCTGCTCAACATACATCCGTGCACTAAGCACCCAACGACATAGACAATAGAACAACAATAAATCACATAACAACCAAAACACAGGATATCCAAGGTTCACCCCCACCCTGGGGCTACATCCACCAACTCTTCTTCTCTTTTATTATCTTCAGTCAATCAACTACATGCACAGAGCCTTGAGATCTTACTCTGCAGAGGACATGATATCTACACACCTTACTAGATTCTCCTTCCTTGAGTTACAACACAAAGCCTTCCACAGTCTCTTACAATCACTTGCACATAGCTCTGCAATCCTCACACAGTATGCACAAAGCAATTACAGTTACCACTTGCACTTAGAAATTAACACTTAGCACTTAGCACAAGGACCTCTTCTTACATCGCCTAGGTACTTATTTATACATTAACAAATGGGCCTAAAAATGGGTAAACCCATGGGCCAACATCCTCATTCTCGTTACGTAAGCCCAAAACCCAAAAATCCCTAAAAAGGGGCCGATATCTAGGGATCTTTTCTTCGATTTGCACTCTGTCTTTGACAGCCTATCGAAGTCCCAAAAATAGTTCAAACATAACCAAGGATCCTCATACTTGGTCAAGGGCCAACAGGCCCCCAATACTCACATGTGACTCATCTGAAGTCACTCTGGTATGGGTATTTGTGCTTCAAAATCCTAAAGCTTGGCTTGAGCTTCTTCGACCTCTTTTTGCGCTATGTCCTCCTGCTCAGCGAACTCTTGGATGACTACTTCGTTCACATGTCCCTCTAAACATTGTTTAACTGTAGCGACTACTTGTTCCAACTCTACGCCTCAACCTTCAATCTCCTCAAACAATTGGAAAGCTTCATCCTCGACTAGTTGGAGCCTTTGAGTCACTTTCATGACTTTGGTCTGAATGATGTGGACCTCCTATTGAGTAGTGTATTGTTCTTGGGATTTCTTCATTCTTTCAACTACTGACAGGAGCTTCAAGTGCACCTGTACTATTGTTTCTTGTTTCTTTGACTCCTATAGTTGTGACTTGAGTACCTTTAGCTCAGTATATTCAGTGAGTCACTCATAATTCTCTGTGGTGTGAGCACTTAGTTGTTTTCATTCCAGAGTGAATGCTTTGATCCTCTTGACTATGCTCTGGGAAGTGGATTCTCATTGATATTGCACGTCCTGCAGGGTACTTGGCACTGTTCATAGCTCGAGGTCTCTGATTCTCTGTTCAAGTTGTTGGTTAACTTCTGCAAGCTGCTCTACTTGATGTTCCACTGGGTCTTCATTCTTTTGTTCTAAACCTGTCACAGAGCAAAGTTCTCTATTGACTACTTCTTTTACTACCATTTGCGCTACAAGAAACTGCTCTTTCTCTTACTAGATCTGTGCTTTCTCTTCTTCAAACTTAGTTTGGAGGGAAGCCTTCTCTTTCTGCGCAACTCGGTGTTTCTCTATGACTACTTTTTGTACTTTCTTTAGGACCTCTGTGGACTATTCTGTTTCTTCCTGTGCATAACAAAAGTGAGCTTTGGTCACATCAGTTAGTTTGCAGAGTTGGGCAGACTCATCTCCAAAATCAAGTGCCTTCGATGGAGGGGACATAGTGGATACTGTGTGGTTGGACTGAAGGTCCTATTTTACCCCTCTCAGTTCAACCTCAATTCTATCATACATCATCTATTTCTTGGATTCATGTTTCTGCAAGATATCCTCTGAGGCATCTGCTACAACTGCAATGATAAAGTCCAAGTCATCTATGGTGAGCATAGTCTACATCTTAGTCAAGGTTTCTAAAGATTTCTTTTGGGAAGTGGGTTTCATGGGAGAAACCTTCCTTTTCTTTAGAGGATCAACCTCATCAATGGGGTCCCTAGGTGGTGTTACTTTTCCTTTCTTCTGCTGGTCTTCATTTCTCTTTGTCTCTTCTACTTCGTCATCACCTCCTCATCTAGGTGATATTGAAATAGTGCCTTTCGATGCGTTGCTCAAGTTTTGGACATCTTAGGTATTCTTCCTTCTCTTGGGTCCAGGAAGATCCTTTGCTTCATGAGTGGTCTCAGGTATATTGATTAGTTCAATGTCTGACATTTTTGTGGGGTATGTGGGGATGATGATTTTTGCAGACTAATATTTGGTGATCTCTTGAAGGTCCTCCTCTGTGAGCTTGAAGTACAATTGAAGCTCTTATTTGTGCTCATCTGTGTGTATCATGATATAAGTGAAGTGTCGATCTGTGCAGAACTTCATGAGGGGTCAGAATTGATGCAGGGTGTTCAGTATCATGTGAGGGACAAATTCGATAGCCCTCTTCAGCTAGAGATAATACATATGAAAGACCAAATTTGGCTGCCACTATTTTCCCATATTGTGTGAGTACCAAAGAGTGGTGAACTTCGTAGCGAGCGGATTGAACAACTCCTTTTCCAGAAAGGTCACACCTTCCAACATTTCCCAAGTGGTAAATGCGATGAGGATCAGGAGCTAGCTAAAGTGGAATTCATATCCCTGATCTTGAGCTTCGTGGAAATCTAATTCCAGCCGATTGACCAAGTAATTCACCCAGTTCATTTAGAGTCCTTCTACACATTTCTTGGCTAGGTCAACAACAAATCCTGTGACTTATGTAGGTTGGGTCTTCCTTACTATCTTCCCTATGATGAGCTGGCAGGCCAAGCGCACTGTTCCATTCTGGATGGAAAGTACCTTGTAGCCTCGGGTTCCCTTTTCTACATCATCGTAAGTGTCCTTAATTCTCTATGCCAGGGCATGGTCAAAATCCTTCCCTAGGTAGAAGTCTTGCAGGTCACGTCCTTTCATGCTCAACCCAGTGATCCTATGGATCAATGTCATATCAACTGTGATGCGTCTATAAATCCATATATAACCACCATGGTAACATGAGAGGAGGATCATAATTCATGTGTTAACCTCCTAGTGCCTTCCAAAGTGTAGGATTTTCATTACATTCAAGAGGGTAGACTAGACAAGGTTCATAGTCCATGGTTGGGGGATTATTTTTGAGTTATTCCCCTTCATTTTGGTCAAATACTTGTAAGGAGAAAGAATTCTATAATTCTTTCAGTCACCTAGGTTGAAGTCACTAAACTTCAATGTCATGATCTTATCTTACTATGTATTGAATGCACGTATCCCCTTCTGGAGGTATGCAGTAACCATGGTGTAATAAAAGTCCCTTGGGACACTGTCACGACTCACCGCACTGACCAACGGTGGGATGTAGTCAGGTAATATGGTCAATATTAACTTCACATTTGCTAGATCATCTTTGTTCTTGGTTCTCTTCTCTATTGTCAGTCGGGATGGTCTAGATCTGCGAGCAGTCTACGGAGAGGCTTTTACTCCTCACGTCGATGAATCTTGAACTCCTATAAACATCTCTCTCAGCCATCATATCAATTAAAAATTCATCGATTGACCTTTCCACAACACTAAGCTCGTCCAACATGCACACTCTCGATTGAAAAACACGGGTGGATGGATGAGTGCTCAAAGAAATAAAATTGGTGTCGAGCTCACTAAACACAATGCGGTAGAAATGGGTTCTCTTGTTAGTTATGATACAATTCAGAAAAGTGTTCTTGGTGGAATAGTCGACGGAATAAGTAGACACGATGTAACGGATCTCTCCAATGGATTAGAAGTTTTCCATCAATGTAGTTATGTCCGTTGCACTGCGGTCCCAATGGTCCGATGGTGAGCTTTCTGGTCATAATTGTTGTTCTAGTTATTCTGGAACATTAGTCCAATGGTCATAATGCTTCCAGTGATCATATCGCTTTGTCATAGAGAAGTTCCATGGAGCGTTGTTATGATATCATGGCGAAGTTCCAATTTTGCAAATCTTCCTTTCGTGAAGTTCCCTCTGGGCCTGTCTATAACTTTCTGATCTTTTCTCTCTCCTTACTCAGTTTTCTAGCCTTCTTCCCGGTGATTTTCATCTTAGTATTCCTCTTTCCATTCTGATTATTTTCTTCTTTTGGCATAGCAGCTTTTGATTGTTTATATTCTTTCATAGGACTATAGAGTAATATTATTTCTTTATCTAGGGAAGGTGCTCTACTTGTCTATGAATCTTCTTGTGTTCTTTCAACTTCGTGATCCGAGTTTTTGGTTCTAAGTAGGTTCAATTTGTTCTCATGTTATGCAATCAAGTGTGTTATTCTCCTAGTCATGAAATCTTTTAATTCCTACTTTTTTTGTTCTCGAGCCTTCTCTTTTTTTCTTCTGGTTTGATCTTTCTCGATTCAGGTTTTTCCTAATAGCATAGTAAATGGAGCGTTGTCCTCAATGAATCTATCATCCTCAAAATATTCCTCCATCGAAGCTCCATGAGCACTCATAGATACCTGGGTGAGTCTTCCACATAGGTTTATCATATTTCCCTTGAATAGTCACATTCCTCCTAATGAAGGAATTGTATCAGGATTTTCTAAAGCTTCCCAATTTATTTATGTCATGATATTTACCTATGTTTCCTCATCCAGAACACACTCTATGTCAAAGTCTTGTATTCTTTCTTCTATGCATTATTTTTCTTTGAAGGTCTCTGATAAGTTGATATCTCTGTGATCATTTAGGGTATCTTTCATTTGCAGTAGTGCAATCTCTGATTTTGTCTAGGGTTCTACCATGGTCTCAGTTTCATGACCTTCCTCAAGGTTTTCTTATCTCATATTCATTATGTCAAGATTAGCAATCATTCTAGGGAAATCTAGAACTTCATGGTCCATAGATTTAAGAAAAAGAAAACTAGGTCTTCTTCCAAGGCATTCCTTAGCAAGATGTCTCGGTCTTCTGTAACTATAGCAAAGGGTTAATCTTATTTTTTTCTTAAATGATCCCCACCCTTTCCTATACTACGCATTAGGATCATAGTAGCTAACCTGCAAAAAAATATCTCTAGGATCCTGCATCTATTTGTTAGTCCAAACATTCTTTCTATGCATAGGAATAACATATATTTCATTATTTCTATCGGATATACTCATATCAAACCCTTTCTCTTATAGTTGTTCCCTAGTTTTCAGATAAGGATAACATTTATCAAGCATACCTAGATCCATACTCTTCAAACAAAAAATTCTACTAATATTACTTTCGATAGAGCACAAAGCTTCCAGATCTAAAAGTTTTCACTATTCTTACCTTTTACCAAAGCACAAAGATTCAAGATCTTACATCTTTTCTTCAGATCTAACTTCTCTTTTTAGCACATAGATTTATAGGTCAAGTAGAATACTGCACACTAAGGCAACAATGTCTTTCTCTTTTTCTTTACCTCATTTCCAAACAATCATAGTTTCAAGTCTCGACAACAGAACCATTTGTTGGCACAGGGGCAGACCCAGGGTTCAATGCTACAACAACGCACCAACAAAACCCTAACTATCGACCCTTTCAGCAATGCCTACAAAGCATGTGAAATCTCACCCGAGGTAGAGGCAGGGGTGGTTTCAGGACTCCAGTGTCTGAAACCTTAGTTGGGACACAGATCTATGATTACAACACCTTAACATAGCACTTAATAGTTACAGTTTGTTAATATTCATCCTTAGTTTACAACGCAACTAAAACCTAACAACAGATCATCGTAGTATTTATACATATCCAATAGATTCAAGTAATAAGCATATCAACATAGATTAGATCTAGCATTCATTCACATTATTCAGTACTAAGATACCATATTAGATCCTTCTAAGCATACATTAGTGCACTAATAATCCAATCATATAGACAAAAGAATAACCATAAATCACATAGCAACCACAACGCAGGATATACGTGGTTCACCCCCACCCTTGGGCTACATCCACCAACTCTTCTTCTCTTTTATTATCTTCAGTGAATTAGCTACATGCACAGAGCCTTGATATCTTACTCTACAGAGGACAAGAGATATGTAAATGTGTTGAACCTACAGAAAATCGATCTAAATAAATAATAGTACACACATTTGCAAAGAGAATAGAAGAAAGAAGAAGAAGGAGAGAAATAATGAAAGAATTATCATTAACCGTTATGAATAATGAATAATTTGCAAATGATATACTCTATATAAATCAATGTGTTCGACTTGAGGTGAACCAAGTCATGATATTGGTGGTCTAGAGTGATTTGGACACACACCAACAGTTATGGGAGTGAACTGCCACCTATTCTAGTCTCTTAGGCAATTACGAGAGTGAACTGCCACCTAGTTGAGTTAACTAGTCAACTAGTCTTCAGTTAACTGACTGAACAAAGAGTAGTGAGGAGTTAACTCAGGGAATCAAGGCTAATGCACCACTTTGGTGATGATACCAAGGCAAGGTTGAATTATCATGGTGATGATCCCAATGCAACATCTAAACTCAACTCAACTAGTCAAACTGAAGTGTCAACTGAAAGAGAATATTCTCTAGGTGGAATATTCTCTCCTAAAATATACGAGACTGGATAATGACTAATTATGACTAATAAACAAATAAAACCTTAGGAAAAATAAATCCTAGGTGTGTGTGAAGTAACTCCAACACCCCCCCTGAACATCACTATGGTGAAAATAAAGATTGGGTCTTGGCAACAAGGCCATGTTAGGTACCCATGTACAAAAGATACACTGAAAATAAAGTGAGGAAAGAGGGAAATCCCCCCCCTCAAGTTATAATGTATGTAAAAAAATAAGAACTACAGTTGCTAGGTAACCGTGTCCTTCACTACAAGATGACTTCGCAGAGAATGGAATTTTTACTCAGTGAAGGTCTTGCTGAAGATGTCTGTTGTTTTTTCTATTGAAGGAAATAACTATAACTCGATGATACCATCATGTACTAAGTCCTAGATGTAGTGCATGTGGATCTCGATGTGCTTCGTCCACTGCCTCTGAACTAGACCTTTGCAGAACTTCAGATTCCTCTGGTTATCACACTAGATGATGATCGACCGATGAAACTGAATGCCCAACTCAGTGAGAAAATGTTGTAGCCACATAGCCTGAATGGTTATGTTAAATACCCCTCTGTACTCTACCTCGACTAAAGATAGAGAAATGGAATCTTGCTTCTTGCTCGACCAATAGATAGGCCCAGAACCAATACTGAGTAAGTAAGTAGATGTGTACTTGCAATCAATGTTATCGGCATCCCATTCAGAATCAGTAAACCCAATGAGATCTAATGTAGACTTTGTTGCATAATGAATCCCAAAGGTGATGGAGCCCCGTATGTATCGAAGTATACGCTTTGCATATTTCCAATGTAGCTCATGCAACTCCTACATGAACTTGGAAACTGCGCCAACTGCATATGAGAAGTCTGGTCTGGAGTGTGTGAGATACAAAAAGATCCCCACTCGTTGTATGTACAATGTGTTGTCAACCAATGGAGTCTCCTCGCCATCCTCAAGTTTGACTATTGATAGGAAGGGAGTCAGAGCAGACTTGCAGTTTGTCATGTGAAATCTATCAAGGAGATCTTGTGCATACTTGGATTGAGACAGTTTGATGCCTAATGCATCCTAACTGATATCAAGTCCAAGGAAGAAGTGTAGTGGACCCATGTCCGTCATCAAAAAACTATCATGAATAATCCTCTTTACAAAAGAAATCACTGAAGTCAAGCAACCGTTGATCAACAAATCATCGACATACAGAATTAAAAGTAGAAGTGAATCAGGCGTCTTGAGCATGTATACATTCTGGGATGATTTACAATGTAAAAAGTTCTGTGAAAAAAGGTAGGAGTCCATCTTGGCATACCATACCCTCGGAGCCTGCTTGAGGCCATAAAGTGACTTCTTCAATCGATAGACCAAATATGAGTCCTTCATAAATCCCTGGGGCTGCTCCATGTAGATATCCTCAGAGAGATCACCATGAAGAAATGCATTCTTCACATCCATATGATGGACTTCCCATCCCTTATTTTCCACAATGGAAAGGGTAAATCGAATGGAATCCATCTTCACTATTGGAGTGAAGGTCTCATCATAGTCAATACATGAACCTATTGAAAGCCTTTGGTGACAATCCTGGCTTTGTATCTGCTGATCTGTCCATCTTCTGCGCTCTTGGTCCTGTAGACCCATATGCATCTAACAAGTTTCCTCCAAGAAGGAAGGGGAACCAGATCCCAAGTCTGGTTCGCGAGGAGGGATTTGTACTCCTCCTGCATGGCAGATTCCTGAAAGGGATTTCTAGCAGCCTCGCCATAAGACTGTGGATCAGAATACTGAAACAAGAAAATATGCCTGGAGGGAGATGGTTTAGTGGCATTGAGTGCAACAGGAGGCTCCTCGAAATCATATTGAGTCCTCCTAGTATCGGTTGGATCACCGACGAGATCCCCTGCATCCTGAAGAGTAGTTTGTGCCCACTTGGGCCTTTTCTATGTCTCTACAACTACATCTGGATGCGCTGACTCTAAATCCAACTGTACTGAATCTAAATATGAATATGAATCATCTGAGTCCTCTATATTATATTTCTCATCTGAAGAAGAGTCGGCATGTGCATGCTCATCATATCGAACGGGTGGAAGAGTGAAGGTGACTGCATGTGGCTGCTAAGGTACATGCGAGACACTTTCCTCAAATTGGACACTACGCTCAATGATGAGACAGTCCAAGGAAAGATCAATAAGTCGATATCCCTTCACACCGTCGGGGTATCCAAAAAAATTACACTCAGTGCTCTTTGGATCAAGTGCCTTCCTCTTTTCAGAGGGAATCTAATCCCATGCATGTGAACCAATAATGTGAAAGTGGGTCACTTTCGGTTTGAGGTCACTCCAAGCCTTGTAGGGGGTCTTTTCCTTGACAGATATATGAGGAGATCTATTTTGGATGTATGTTTCATAGTTAAGTGCTTTAGCCCATAGTCTTTTTGTTAGTGACTTTGCATGCAATATGCAAGATGCCATCTCCTTTAGAGATCGCTTTTTCCGCTCAGCAACTCCGTTTTGCTGCGGAGTATAGGGAACTATGTGGTGCAACTGAATCCCTACCTTATGGAAAATATTGTGTATATCATGATTCACATACTCTCCCCCATTATCAGTTCAGAGGACTTTGATCTTCTTTCCGGACTATGTCTCGACCAAAGCTTTGAAATCTTTGAGGTGTTGAAAGACCTCAGATTTTTTCCTAAGAAAGTAGATCCATGTAAAACATGAGAAATCATGAACAAAAATGAGAACAAACCTCACTTTGCTAATCGATGGATGTGGAAAAGGACCCATGAGGTCACTATGGATCAGATCTAAAGGTGCGAAAGCTCACTAAGACTTTCCCTTGTCGAATTTCTCTTGAGGGTGTTTTCCAAGAACATATCCCTCACATACTCCCTTGGAGAAATGGATGTCTGGTAAACCATCAAATAATTTGTGCTTTCTAAGTTGTTGCATGTATCTGAAATTCAAATGTCCAAACCTTTCATGCCATATCCTACTACTTTCATCAACATGAGTAAGCACTAAAGAAGAATGAGGTTCAATGAATTTAAAAAATGTATACAATCTAGACTGGTGATTTATATCACCGGTAGAAACCCTCGAGTTGGTTTGCATGTCGTAGATGTCCACGAAATTTGGTGTGAAGATGAATTTCTTTTTGGTGCCAGAATTTTTAATCTGATACACAGAGAGAAGGTTGACAAAAATCTTGGGAACATGCAACACATTCTCAAAAGTTTCGTTGGTGAGTTCAATGCTTCCTTTGCCGGTGACTTTGACAGAAGCATTGTCCCCCATCAGAATAGGAGGACCTTTTCCTACATCCAAAGAATAATATACTTCTTCTGAGGCAGCGATGTCATGTGATGTTTGTGAATCTATTATCCAAGCATCGGGAGAGGAGTTGATGGCAATCAAGGCATGGATATAATTACCTTTCTTGGAATTTGAATCTTCTGGCTTCTTCATTTTTTGCACCCTCGGGGATGCGATCTCCAAGGTTGTTTTGATGAAGTATTTGAGACATCAGATCTATTTTTTTTTCATGCATGCAGATTCCGAATGGAATCCTTTATGACAACATGTGCATCTCTCTCCTTTTCTTCCCTTTTCTCCTTTGGATCCAGAGGAATCAGTGAAGGGTTTTGTGTACCCTTCCTTATTCGTATGTGCATGAGCTTTCTGCTTATATTTATCTTTATATTTCTGATATTTTTGGCTGAAATCATGCAGAGTGAGTGCATGTGCCCTTGGGCCTTTGATTGTGCCCATGTTGATGAGCTTTGTTTGCTCTTATTTCATGGATTCAATAAAGTCCTCAAGAGAAGGGATTTTCCAAGTGGCTCCCGAATCTGACAATATGGAATGTAGATATGAATACAGAGAATTCAGGACCAAGCTTCGAGAGAATGGTAAGAACCATTTGTTTCTCCTCCTTTGATTTATTAACCCCACAAGCTTTGAGTTGCGGCAGTAAATCCTTGAATTTTGTAAAGAAATCGTGAATATTCTCAAAGATTTTTAGATCCAATGTGAGAAGCTCCACCTCCATCATGTGTCCCCTCATTTCATCGTGTTTTCCAAAGAGCCCTTACAATATGGTCCAGGTTTCATTGGGAGTCTTATAGGAAGATATATGAAAAAGGAGATCGGGAGAAATAAGACTACAAATTGTTTCGAGTGCCTCATCCATGCAATTTAAGTACTTGGATTTTTCTATGGCTGATGTGGGATTTGTATCTGTATTCATGGTTAACCTATACAACCCTCTGGATCAAAAATGTATGGCTATTTTCTCCTTCCATGCAAAATAGTTGTAATGTGTAAGAATGAATTCTTTTTGGAATTCCATCTTTTCATTGTCTTCAATCTTTTGTACCTACAAAAAATTTTGGTGTAGATTTTGCTTAGCAATCCGTCGGCTTTGATACCATGTAAATGTGTTGAACCTCCAAAAAATATATCTAGATAAACAATAATACACACATTTGCAGAGAGAATAGAAGAAAGAAGAAGGAGAGAAAGAATGGAAGAATTATCATTAACTGTTATGAATAATGAATAATTTACACATGATATACTCTATATAACTCTATGAGCTCGAATTGAGGGGAACCAAGTCTCCATAGTGGTGGTATAGAGTGATATGGACACACACCAATAGTTACGGGAGTGAACTGCCACCTATTCTAGTCTCTCAAGCAGTTATGGGAGTGAACTATCACCTAGTTGAGTTAACTAGTCAACTAGTTTCCAGTTAACTGAATGAAAAAAGAGTAGTGAGGAGTTAACTCAGGGAAACAAGGATAATGCACCACTCTGGTGATGATACCAGGGCATGTTCAAATTATCATGGTGATCATCCCAATGTTGCATGGTAATGATCCCAATGCCACATCTAAACTCAACTCAACTAGTCAAACTCAAGTGTCAACTGAAAGAGAATATTCTCCAGGTGGAATATTCTCTCCTAAAATATAGGAGACTGGATAATGACTAATTATGAATAATAAAAAAATAAAAAACTGAGGAAAAAGAAATCCTAGGTGTGTGTGAAGTAAATCCACCAAGATATCTGCACCTCGCTAGATCCTCCTTCCTTGAGTTACAACACAAAGCCTTCCACAGTATCTTACAATCACTTTCACATAGCTTCGCAATCCTCACATAGTATGCACAAATAAATTACATTTTCCACTTGCACTTAGCAATTAACACTTAGCACATAGCACACCAACATCTTCTTACATCACCTAGCTACTTATTTATGCATTAAAAAATGGGCCTAGACATGGGTAAATCCATGGGCTGACATCCCCATTCTCATTACATAATCCCAAAAACAAAAAGACCTAAAAATGGGGCAAGATCCCGCGATATTTGCTTCAACTTGCACTCTGTCTTCGATAACTTATTGAAGTCCCAAAAATAGGTCAAACATGACCAAGGATCCTCAAACTTGGTCAAGGGCCAACAATAAGTGATAGATCCTTTCCTTTTGGATACCATAATCCAAACTCTTTTGTTCATTTGAGATTTATGAAAATCCTCTTCACTGCTAATACATGTGATTCCTTTGGTGTTTCTTGAAATCATTCCACCTGTCCAACTTCTTGCATTACATTTGGTCTTGGTGTTGCCACATATAGTAGGCTACCAATCATTGACCTATATTGCCTCTAATCTGTAGACTTTGAATCATCATCTTTTCTCAACTTGCAATTGGTTTTCATGGGAGTGATAACTGGTTTGCAATCTTCCATTCCGAACCTATTTAACATTTCTCTGATATACTTGGTTTGAGAAATAAAAATTCCTTGGTTTCTTTGATGTATATGAAGTCCTATAAAGAAGGGTAGTTCTCCAAGTAATGACATTTCAAATTTATTTTACTTATCCTTTATAAATTTCTTGATGTAGATGTTGTTGTCTGCACTTCCTTTTATGAACCCTTCATGTTGTAGATATTTATCTAGTCTAGAATACCATGCTCTAGGAGCCTATTTTAGACCATACAAGGCCTTCTTCAATTTACACACATAATCTACATTCTCTAACAACTAAAATCCTTATGGTTGTTCAATGTAAAATTCTTTTTCAAGTTCCCCATTCATAAAACCCGATTTTACATCCATTTGATACACTTCAATATTTTTGGACCATGCATAAGATAAAAGAAATCAGATTGCTTCCATTTTGGAAATTGGTGCAAATTTCTCTTCAAAGTCGATTCCTTCAACCTATGCATATCCTTCACATACCAATCTAGCTTTGTTTCTTGTAACATGTCCATATTCATTCAATTTATTCCTGTATACCCACTTTGTGTTGATCACATTCTTATCCTTTGGTCTTGGAACCAATTCTCAAGTGTCATTTTTACCTATTTGATCCAATTCTGCATCCATGGCCTTATTCCAAAATTCATCCTTATTGGCCTCTTCAAAACAAGTTGGTTCAATCGTAGATGAGATTGCTAGGTGTGTTTTTTCTGGTGAACGCATTATTATTCTAGTCTCAACTCCTACATATTTGTTTCCGATAATCTGATCTGAAGGATGATTCTTCTGTACTCGTCTGCTAGGTGTGTTTTGTAACAACCCCAGTTAAATAGTTACATAGGGTTTATTAAGTATAGTTAATTAAATAATTAACTGTCTTAATGTGTATTAGTTAAGTAATGAATAACTATTAATAATATTAATTAATTAATTATTGTTTAATAAATGTCAATTAATTAATTGATTGATTACTTAACACATTCAATGATTTGGGTAAAGAATTAAAGGGCTTAATAACTTTAATTTAATCATTATGAAACTTTACGTATGACAGGGGATAGGATGCTGAATGGAGGGATAAGGTGTGTGGCATTAAAGGAGGGTAAGGAGTCGGTGAAGGGGGGGAGATATGACTGCGAAGAGGCTTGCGAGAAGGGATTATTATGAAAAATTGGGAGGAGAGGACTGTATTTTTTTGGCTGTTGGATATTTTTCTGGTTTTGGGGGAATTGGGTTTTGGAGTTTGGGTGAACCGTTGCAGGGGGCACCAAGTTGCTGGGAGTTTTGGGCTCAGGGGCCAAGAATCCTCACAGAATATTGGAGCTAGGGAACTGGATAGGCTACTCCTAGCTGACTGGGTAGTTAGTCAGTTTTGGGTAGGGTTTGGTCATAGCATCATACAAAGATTGGACAGAGCAGCAGGGAGGAAAACCAGATAAGAGGGAATTTAGCATCAGGTAGAGGTATTTTTATTTATGAATTTGTTGGGTTATGTGATGATTATGTAATTTATTTTCATGTTGTGGATAAATTTAATTTCTGTTGAATATTAAATTCTTATATGTTGATTAATGAATTACTTATGCGTTGAAAGAAATTTTATGTTTAATTGTATGAATTTTACTATGCTTTGTTAATTTATGGTTCTTACACTTGGTATCAGAGCTTCTGTTTAAAATATGGGGCCACGGGCCTACCTACCCACCCATCCTCTTGACTAAAAGCTATGGTATGTGTCCTGTAAACAACCCTGAAAACTTGCAAACTGAAACCCTTTAATTACAGCCCTAGAAACCCTTAATTTAGAGCCTTTAAAGGCCAAGAATAATGCAAAAATAATGCAAAAAAAAAAAAAATGACACCTAAAACCCTAGAGAATGATAAGAGAGTCGCAGAAACCCTAGGAGAACAACATTATTAAATCATGAAGAAGAGACAGTGTTGCAGGAAAGATATCCTTCCCACCTGAGCCAACTGTATGTTAACGTGTTCAAGCCATTTGTTTATCTGTAAGAGTTTGTTCCTGCAACCAAGACATATAACTAAGAGGGTGAGGGTTTGATGACATAAATCTATCTAAATAACAAATTATAAAAGTAAAAAAAAATTATTGGGTTGTCAACAAACCCAATCTCCAAGTCCATTATTTCAGCGCTACTAAGTCCAAGCTCCACCAAACAAATTTCATTAAAGAGCCAAATCACAAATAGCGAACACACATGAAGTGATAAGGGGGAAATCTGCCAAGTCTTTGTGCACAAATCCAATGCTCTAGCTCCACACAACCTTCCACACAACGCTTGTTAGGGATTATCATGCAACACCATACAACACACAAGCCAAGCACAACAAGTGCTCTAGCTAAGTCCATGAGTTAAGCATTAAATATACATAACATACTAAATCTCGGTCAAGCCAAAACACAACCCAACGCTCTAGTTTGCATTGAGTCATCAAAGGGGATCCCACAAAGAGCCTAACCATTGCACTATTTTATTGGGTCATTTTGTATGAGGCATGGCGCTACCTAAGGGATAGACGCCTTTTTTCACAGAGCCAAAATCCAGCAAGAGCCAAGATCGTCGACAGTAGGCAGACACCCATGAGTTGAATCACCCTTCACATAGATGAAAATATTGAGCAACATGCACAAAAGTACCCAGTGTCAAACCAAGTCATGGAGGAGAAGCCACGGGGACAGAATATGGTGCACAATGCTTTTATAATAAAAAAAAGGGGGTTTTGGGAGTCCACCAGTCGATGCTTGGGTAGAGTTGAGCTACGAAAGACACTTGGGAAGATTTGTTTGGTATTGTAATTCATAACATTTTTTGCACTTTCTCTACTGATGTGTTACTAGTCTCTAAATCAATGTCCCTGAACACTTAAAAGAAAGGAAATCATAGGTGAACATCGTTTCGTGGTTAACACAGATTTAACTGCAATAGAAACTGATATCCTATATTTGTATAAAAATATAACTAACACAAACAATTAGAAAAAGAAACAAGCCAATGACCATGAGCCAGTGCCAACATGCAACACACAAGCCAACGCCCATGAGGCAACGCCAATACACAACTCAAAGCCAGTGCACAAGTGTCGAGCCACACAACATAACACAAGTCAAGCCAGCCGCACCACAATGCACAAGCACCAACGATCAAGCGCCAAGTCGCAAGGAAGCACAGTGTGCACAACACATGTGCAGAATATCTCTAAGCTACGGAAGCCACATACACAAACCAACAATCGAGGAGAAGTCAGGCAGCCTATGCACTGTACAAAAAAAAATGATGATAAAAAAAAAAAAAAAGGGGGGG